>CAVNYN010222162.1:0-20530 GCA_963692815.1 Nyctanthes arbor-tristis
TGGTTTAGGGATTGAGGGATTTTGGATGATTCACTGATCTATTGGTTGATTGGTCTATTCTTAAATCTTGGGTAAATGCTGAATATTGTTAAATTGATTATTGAATTTGAAAAGAACTAAGCTCAAATAATGATTAGGATTTTTATTCTTTAGAGTTTTAAGTTTCAGTCTTTTGGAGTTTACAGTTTATTCTTGAATCTTCTTTAAAGGTTGAATATTGGTTATTGAATTTGAGTCTTGAATTTGAAAACAGCTAAACTCGGGTAATGATTAGGAGTTTTATTCTTTGGAGTTTAGAGTTTTAAGTTTTAGTCTTTTAGAGTTTATAGTTTATTCTTGAATCTTGGGTAAAGGTTGAATATTGATTATTGAATTTGAGTCTTGAATTTGAAAAGAGCTAAGCTCTCGTAATGATTAGGAGTTTTATTCTTTAGAGTTTAGAGTTTTAGTCTTTTAGAGTTTACGGTTTATTCTTGAATCTTGGGTAAAGATTGAATATTGATTATTGAATTTGAGTCTTGAATTTGAAAAGAGCTAAGCTTTCGTAATGATTAGGAGTTTTATTCTTTAGAGTTTAAAGTTTTAGTCTTTTAGAGTTTACGGTTTATTCTTGAATCTTGGATAAAGGTTGAATATTGATTATTGAATTTGAGTCTTGAATTTGAAAAGAACTAAGCTCTAGTAATGATTAGGACTTTTATTCTTTCGAGTTTAGAGTTTTAAGTTTTAGTTTTTTAGAGTTTACAGTTTATTCTTGAATCTTAGGTAAAGGTTGAATATTGATTGTTGAATTTGAGTTTTCAATTTGAAAAGAGCTAAGATCTGGCAATTATTAAGCCCTTAGAATAATATGTTATTTGTAACATATTTTACCGGATGAAGTGAATGGTGCAATTGAAATATTATGATACCTAAAACAACTATGAAGGGTAATGTTAAGTTTCCAATGACATATATTGCATACCAAATCTTGTTGACTCTACCTGTTGTACCCTCAACAGAAACAAGTTTCTCCAAACTTAAGTTTCTCAAGACCTATCTCTGCTCAACCATGTCACAAGAAAGAACAAATTGTTTGGCCTTACTGTCCATTGAGAAAGAAATGGTTGAAAAATTAGAATGTGAATGATTATTATTTTTGCCTCTAAAACTGCAAGATACAAGATGTGTGGTCTTTAGGTAATTTTTGGTACGCTGTACATATTTTGGTAATACTTATATGGTAATCTTTTAAATTATTCTTTGTTTTTTTGATTTTTTTTTCAAACTTAACGTTTGGTATATTGTTTTATTTCTCGCTTTATATATTTAATTTTGCTAAACAGAGCTCGTCTAGGGCCAGTGACGACAAGACCGGCACTGCCCCTACTACAAGGTAATTTGTGGTCTTGTGTTCTTCATCAACAAACAATTAGTGGGTGGATTTCAGATTCATTTATGTACTTGACGTTTCCAGGAAGGAGCTAAACCAAATATAAGATTCCTCCAGCTTCATCGCCATTCTCTTCTCTAGTTCCTAGCAATTTAATTTCCCTTTTTCTCTCTTTATTAGAGCAATCTTCCTTATACGCCTGTATTTTCTGTCAATTTCATCTTGAATTTCTGCTTTGGTAATTGGTTCATTGTGGTTTTATCCTTTCCTTTAGAACCAGCCACCCCTCAAGTGTTATTAGTAAAATCATAATCACGACCAAAGTTCTGACACTGGACCCGAGGTGGCTTCACTGAACCGAACAATTTTCAATGTCTGACGATTCTATGCTACTGCTGCTCTGGTATACTTTTACTAGGTGAAAGTTTGCTTACTTGTGAACTATAGAGAATATGACTGTAGAGTTTGCCTTGAATCTTTGGCGCCAAACTTCTCTTCCAAGAAATTTGGAGCTTTACCTACCTTTTAAGATCTTTACTTTGCCTCGAAAGTTTTTATCAACCAATGTTTCCTACTCGAAGCTGTTATTACAGCTTTCAGAGGCCAGATCTCTTAAACCCGGCCTCCAAATCCATGCTCACTTAACCAAAATCGGACTAGTTGAGGACCCTAAACACAGGAATCATTTTATTAATTTGTATTCCAAATGTAAACTTTTTGGACATGCCAGGAAACTGATTAAGGAAAATCCTGAGCCAGACTTGGTTTCCTGGTCTTCTTTAATATCGGGGTACGTCCAGAATGGCCTTGGTAAAGAAGCGCTCTTGGCTTTTAATGAAATGCACAAAATGGGTATCAAGTGTAATGAGTTCACCTTTCCGAGCATACTCAAGGCTTGCGCAAGCACTAAGGATTTTGTGCTTGGGAAACAAGTCTTTGGGCTTGTGGTGGTCACTGGATTTGAATCTGATGTTTTTGTTGCTAATACTTTAGTGGTGTTGTATGCCAAATGTGGCTTCTTTGTGGATGCTAGGAGGTTATTTGAGGAAATCCCTGAAAGGAATGTGGTCTCTTGGAATGCTTTATTCTCTTGTTATACACAGAGTGATTCTTTTTGGGAAGCCTTGAGTTTGTTTCAGGAAATGATTGCCACTGGAAGTAGGCCTGATGAATTTAGTCTGTCAACTATTTTGAATGCTGCAACAGGAGTAGGTGATGTTAGTCAAGGCAAGAAGATTCATGGATATCTAATAAAACTTGGATATGAGAGTGATCCCTTCTCATCAAATGCACTTGTTGATATCTTCCGATCTCATGGATTCTTGAAGATGCAATAACTGTTTTTGAAAACATTGCTAAACCTGATATTGTTTCTTGGAATGCTATTATTTCTGGTTGTGTACTTAATGATTATCATGATAGGGCATTGGAATTGTTTGAACGGATGAAAAGATTTGGAATATTCCCAAATATGTTCACTTTGTCTAGCGCTCTTAAAGCTTGTGCATCAATGGGTTCCCAGGAACTGGGTATGCAGGTACACTCCAATTTGATAAAGATGGATACAGTTATTGATTCACATGTTCGCGTTGGTCTGATTGACATGTATTGCAAGTGTGGTCTGATAAATGATGCGAAAATTCTCTACAATTTGATGCCAGAAAAGGACGTGGTTGCACTGAATGCCATGATCTCTGGATACTCACAGAACAGGGAAGATGGAGAAGCTGTTAATCTATTTGTGAAGAAGTACAACCAAGGAATGGGCTTTGACACTGCAACTTTACTAGCAGTCTTGAATGCAACTGCCAGCTTGCAGAATATCAATATTAATAGAGAAATTCATGTTCTTATTTTGAAGTCAGGCTATCAATCTGATAATTTCATTGTGAACAGTCTTATTGATTCTTATGGAAAGTGTACCCATGTGGGTGATGCTTTGAGAGTTTTTGAAGAATGCCCTAATCCTGATTTGCCATCTTTCACTTCAATAATAACAGCTTATGCTCAATACGGACAGGGTGAAGAAGCCTTGAAGCTTTATTTGCATTTTTTGGAGATGGAGCTTATGCCAGATTCATTTGTTTGCAGTGCTCTCCTTAATGCATGTGCAAATTTATCAGGATACGAACAAGGTAAACAAATCCATGTTCATATACTGAAACTTGGATTCATGTGTGATGTTTTTGCTGGAAATTCTCTTGTGCACATGTATGCAAAATGTGGTAGCATAGAGGAGGCTGGTCTTGCTTTTTTCGAGATCCCAGAGAGAGGTGTTGTCTCATGGTCTGCTATGATTGGGGGCCTCGCACAACATGGGCATGGTAAAGAGGCCTTGCAGTTGTTCGGTGAGATGTTAAAGGAAGGTGTTTCTCCAAATCATGTAACCATGGTCAGTGTCCTTTGTGCATGTAATCATGCTGGTCTAGTTGACGAAGCCCAGAAGTATTTTGAGGCAATGAAAGAGGAATTTAGCATAGAACCAACACCAGAGCATTATGCTTGCATGATTGATGTCCTTGGCCGGTCAGGAAAATTGGCGGAGGCAATGGATCTTGTAGAGAAGATGCCATTTGAAGCTAATGCCTCCATATGGGGGGCACTTCTTGGTGCGGCAAGAATCCACAAAAATATAGAGTTGGGGCAATGTGCTGCTGAGAAGCTCTTCCTTCTTGAACCAGAAAAGTCTGGAACTCATGTTATTCTTGCAAATATTTATGCAGCAGCAGGTTCGTGGGAAAATGTTGCAAAAGTTAGAAGATTGATGAAAGAAAGCAAAGTGAAGAAGGAACCGGGAATGAGTTGGATAGAGGTGAAGGACAAGATTTATACATTTATTGTTGGAGATAGAAGCAATCCTAGAAGTGAAGAGATATATGCTAAACTCGAGGAGTTGGGCCACCTAATGGCCAAAGCTGGGTATGTTCCCATGGTAGAGATTGACCTCCACGATGTTGGAAAGAGAGAGAAGGAACTTCTTCTCTCGTACCACAGTGAAAAACTTGCTGTAGCTTTTGCACTGATTGCCACCCCACGAGGAGCTCCAATTCGTGTTAAAAAGAACCTCCGAATCTGTTTGGACTGCCATACAGCATTGAAGTACATTTGTAAAATTGTTTCCAGGGAGATCGTCATCAGAGACATCAACCGCTTCCACCATTTTAGTGATGGTTCTTGTTCTTGTGGGGATTACTGGTGACATTAATCGAAGAGGCATACATATTAATAAGGTTAGTCTGCTTGTTTTTGCTCTAATGTACATTCCCCCGGTGAGTGGGATTGGCAGAGGAATATTTTCTTTGCTGGTACCCTAATGAACTTGAATAAGTTTGATTTGTTTTGCAAATTTTCAATGTGTGTAGTTTGGAGTGGTGGCCATTTGAGGCAGTGTTACTGCTTGGTAGCCTGTTGCCAAGTCTGGAGCTAGAGATGTCTGTGATATCAATATGGTATGCCTATTCATGTACTTTTTAAGCTTTCAGGTAGATTCAGTATTATTCAACGCTATTAAAGAAGAAAATAAAGCTAGAATCTATCAATTGTGTTCAGTACTGTGTGCCAAATAGATTCTTGACGTCTATGCAAAGTGTGGGTTTAATTAGGTGCTTACATTTGTCTTTAGGCACTATCTAGAAATGCATGTTATGCTGTAATGCAATCTCCACTCTTAGCTGTTGTTGCTTTTATTGCTTATTCATGTTAGTGATAATGTGATAATTCTTTTAAGAATTGATCTCTGCTGGTATTTCCTGTGCAAACAGAAGGGTGTGCTGAAGGTTGCAATTGATCTGTCATGTGTCAAAGGAAATGAGCTATTTGCACCATAAAATAATTCATCGGCACCTAAAGGCTTCCAGTCTTCTAATGGATAAACATGCTATAAGAAGTTTGCAAAAAGCATTTTTATCTTTTTGATGGAAACAAGGAAATAGGCATCTTGGTTAGGACGCGAGGGTTGTTTGTTTCCTTCAACACACAGCACTTGTTTTCGTGTTTCATATCACTAATGGTGGTTTATTGGTCATGTTTAGGTTACTGAATTGCATCATATTTTGTCTTTTTATCTCACATGTACGAAGATCTGTGGCCATTGTTGCATGTGTTGTATGCCAAACTAGGCAGTGGCAGTATGATGGTGTTAAATGAAAAGCCAGTTACAATTGCTTTTTGTTAAAGTATTGTGCAATACCGTGTGTCAAGCATGATCCAATAGTTATGACATCCGAAATTCTGCAAGCAGGTTATTAAAATTGCTGATTTTGGCATTCTGGAGTTACGACTTACGACAGCAGAAACAGGAAGCTATCGCTGGATGGCTCCAGAGGTTCTGTCTCACGTCACTAGTGTAGAGGTTGCATTATTAGAGCTTGTTCTAGGGAGCTTCATCAAACTTCAAAAGTTGGTCAAAAAGTCAAAATTTAATACCAACCACATATTCACACTTCCCAATAATCTCTGTCTACATCATCACCGCACATTCTCCAAGAAAATCAACTTTCAATAAATCAGTTGTACACAAATCTCCCCAGAACAAGCTCTTAAGTTTTAGTTTCCCTTTGAAGCTAGAATTTCAACCATACCATGTTAAATGGAAAAACCACATGATATTGTTTTGCACTTGATTTCTGGTGGGCTAAGAATAAACATTGTAATCCATCACCATATTTGGCAAAGCTTAAAAGTTACTTTCAAGTTTCAAGTATTCTTTTTCCTTAAACATTTTTTATTTTGTTTTTTATAAATTCTGGATTGTGGATTATTTGTTCAATTTAATTTTCTTTTCTTTTTCTTTCTCCCCCCCCCCCCAATTTTCTTTTGAAATCTATTGGAGAATGTACCACTCTTTAAGCTTAGCGAAAACATGCTAGTAGCTGTACGTTGAAATTTTTCCTAGATGTCAACGTGCACAAGAGTTTGTTGGTCTCTGGATCCAAGCAACAAATAGAATTACCTTGTCATGAAATCTAATAAGTTAATAAATTCCTCTCATCTCCCCAAAGCTAGTTCTTTCAAAAGACTGGACTCTGAAAAATAAGTATCTTAATGACAATGGGTAACTTTCTTCTACGTGGACTCTAGGGTTTAAGATCAACAATTCCAAGGCATACTCATTTACTGGTAGTTGAATTGCTTGAAATGAGCTGGCAGCATGACCCATGTTCGTGACCTGAATTTTCTGAAATCATTGAGGTTTTGCAGCGCATTGCGAAAATGCTATGCATTGAAGTAACTAGTTATCAATTATTTGTAAGCATATTTTTTGGAATAAGGTTTTTTTTTTTTTTGCCCCAATAGATATCGGAAGAAGAGAGGGTCCGCAAAAAAGAAATATGCGAGAATCAGGTCAACTTGTGGAGGGGTTGTCACTGAAGAGTCACTTTCGAGGCAAGAAAGTGAGAATGGTGCATGAAATGTGTTGAAGATATACTATAATAACTAATATAAAATTGGCTCGATCTATCATCTTAAGCTTTTAGATCATGCAGCCCTAACAATTCAACAAAATGAAACCCACGCGTGGTATAAGGTGATGTTTGATATGCTTGGCCTGCTAATACTGAAAACAATTTAAAAACCAACAATTCTAAATTTTCCGTGTAGCGGTGTGCTGTTCTGTCTCATACTGTGGATTACATGTTTTGTGTAGCTAACATTTGGATGCTGAAACAGTTCGATAAGATAAAAAGCTAAGACCTGGTACTTTCTCTTAATCCCCTGACTTGACAGGAAATAGACTAGAAAAGAAAGTGGCCGAGTTTAGCCACTATGGGAGACCCTGGACATGGAAATGGAAATTGATCTCTATTGTGGTTTATGCAAATTAAGTTGTAAAACTCTTCCGATCTCAGATCATAAGATTGTACAGTTTAAGTAGTTTCTTGTCTAACAATCTCGGCTGTATGCTTTTTCATTAGGCTCAGACAAGATTGTATGATCTGCAATTCACTGCTAGTTAGTGTTTTTAATCTTAATTTCATTCTGTGTCATCCAGTCCTAAATCTTCATATTCCAGTTTGTTGATTCTATTTGTCATTTCCTGTAGGCTTATAGCTTCTACAATCAGAAAAATGAATAGTGGCACTTGCGCTCTTAGGTTCATCCTTCATCTGATGGAAGTGCTGACAACTGCAATAAATCAATAATTCAAGTTCTAGGAAAGGTGCTTGAATCATTTTGAGAGGTGGAGACTAGAGAACTACTAACAAAAAGCAAAAATATTCATTCTAATATCATTGTTTGACAAAGAATCCTAGATTAATATAATTTTAGATTTGTTAATTGAGTTGTCTGTTTCTGTTGCTATTTTTATTGGTGGTCTTCATCTTCCACCTGCCTTTGGACTGTCATAAGATTTTAGACTTATTTGAGGCTGTTAGATCTGATGTCCCGCATGGAAATTGTTGTTTGAGTGGGAAATCAAACTTACATTGGTAATAATCTAAAAGGTTTGAACCAGTGATTGAACTTTTATTTACTTTTTATTAATATAGTAATAATTAACCTAACATGATAGATTTTTAGCTTTTCAGTACATAATAATATCAAGAAGATAACATTAACTCCATTGCTAATGGATATATAATTTTGCTTTTCTGCAGGCCATTGTATGAAATTTCAATTCCGACTAATGAGAAAGCCCAAACTTCTTATTCAGGTATTCTCTTTTATTTGAAATGTAAAGAATTTATGCATACGTGTGCTCTTCCGATCTAAAGCTTCTCATGAACTTTTGCATTCTACATGCAACAGTACAATCTCACAATTCTTGCACTCTTTATTCTCTTCCTAGTCAGGACAGGAATACAGGATAAAGCATGCAGGTGGATATCAAGTGAATAGTAGGGTCGTACCTGGAGCTACAGTACACACATTAAAAGTTTTTTCCTTTTCGTCAAGGTTACTGCCCATGAAGGGCCGTCAATGTTCCTGGCATTCTTCACAGGGTTGCAGATCGATTTTACATGCTCAAATTGTGTGATTTTGAGAGAGCCTTTTTTGTGTAGGTTGCAGAACATCTCCAAAGAAAGAGATGCAATTAGAATGGCTTTGAAGAACTTTAACAAATTTGAAGTTTTGACATAAATGTAGTTTTGGGAGGAGGGCAATTGTGCAATTGTACTGAGGTGTAATATATATCGTTGGGCTAATTAGTAAATTTTTTGGGGGGCTAATTTTCCAGTTGAAAACTCGGTTAGTCTTTTACCAAGAGTAAATTTTTCCCCTTCAAAAAGTTGAAAAAGTAAATAAAAGAGAAGCTTACTCATGATTTTAGTAATTTTTGTACTTTCCTTCTCCATTCACTATTTCGCTCTCTATCTTTTTACCAAGATTAATCTAATTCTATAGAAAAATTGTTAATCTATTATTACATAAAAAATATATTGTTTTGTGGCTCCTAACTTAGTCTTTTATATGAAAATATTTAGACATTTAGCATCTCGTGTCTCATGTGGGTCCATCTCTACACTTACATGGGACGGGAAGTGTCATAAGGGTAGCTCTTGAAAGTTTTATAACTAGATTGGGTTTTTGTAATTTATTTATAACCTTAACTTTTTAAATTTACCATTCCTGACATCAATTCCACCTCTTTGCTACAATTTATTAATCTTTTTATCTTTTTTAAATTTTTACAAAATCACATGAATTGATTATTTTTTTTTCTTATTTACTCTTTTTACTTAATGAGAACTTGAGACTTGAGAGTGCCATATATACAAAATATATATATATATATATATGTATATTTTTTTTCTTTTTCCCCCTTTTTTCCCCTTCTCTTAGATGTTAGATTATTATTACATGAAAAAAGTGTGATATTTGAGATTAGAAATGTCGAGTTTAGAAGATTATAGATTACAATTAAGTTCGAAGATTTATGTAAGGCAAACTAGCTATTTGTTTTGTTTTATTGCTTATATAGCTATTTGTTTTCTTTAAAAATATTAAGAATGGCAACGGGACAGGTTCGGGGCGGGTATGCCTTCCCCACCCCGTTAACAGGGTACTAAAAAAATTTTTTAAAAAAATTTGTAAACTACAAGAAAAGACTATCCAAAATATCATATATGAAGCCCAAATTATCAATGTCATTCAACCACACGTCAAAATTTAACCACACATGATACATCAAATTTAAAATTATTTTAAAGAAACTTAAATTTTGAATTATGTATTAAAGTTAGCTAAAATTTTAACATATGTTTCTTGCTCTTTTGTGAAATTGATTGTGTTATTCTATTTTTCATGTTTATGAATATTGATTGTTTGACCTAGTTTAGACCTACCACGTTGAATGATTAATGTGATATTGTTAGATTTGGAGTTTTAATCCTCAATTGTTGTTTCTCTTAACTCTTGTAACAACTAATGATTGTTTATCATTAGAGATCGCATAACTTAAGTTAAATAGATCAAGATTGTGAATTTATTGTTTAGATTAACTTATTTTCTTAATTCTTTATACAATCGTTGTTTTAAATTTCGAGAGCTTATTCTAAGTTGTCCAAACAATTAGATCTGATTGAAGAACTTATTATAATTAGACATACATAAGGGAAAATCCAAGTAGCGGTACTTATTGCTGCCTAGAGTTGATAGTTTTGTAAGAAAGTAGGAACGACTTTGCTATTGATTACTATCTTTTATATGGAGTGTACAACTGAACCAAGAACTGGAGTTCACGTTTATTTCTTACTTATCTTTGTGAATGTTTGTTATTTGCTTTCTTTTTTATTTTTATTAATTTTAGTTCAATCTCATAAAAGCTCCTCTTTTTACATGTTGACAAGAGCACTTAAATTCATCCAATGTTCTCTGTGGGTTCAACCTTTGTTCTGCACTTCTACAAATTTTTTTAATTTATTAGAGTAAGGTATTTATTATTTTGATACATTCGACACGCGACCAATTTTTTGCGCAGTAGCTGGTGAAGAATACTGGGGAAAGCGGTTGAGGCACATTGATTTAACTTTGGGTATGAGAGTTCAAATCTTCATGAACTCTTCTCCTATACCAAATTTTTTTATAATTAAAAAAAATGCTATCAAGGCGGGGCGGGTCAGGGCTGTCAATACCGGTCCCCGACTCGATAAGAGTTCAGGGTGGAGAATTTCACCCCGTACCTGTTCCAATACTTAACGAGGAGGTTACACCTAGGCATGAGCGTTCGGGTTTTGGGTTTCAGGTTCGGATATTGGACTGACCAAGCCCAAACCAAAAATTTCAGTTTCGGTTCGGGTTCGGTCATGAAAATAGTAAGCCAGTTCGGTTCAGTATCGGTTCGGGTTCAGGTAACACTTTGGATTTTGTTCGAATTTTTTAGGTATCTAGCGCATATTATGTGAACGCATAAATGAAAAAAATTTAAATAGGTAAGAATTACCAAAAAATTAAAGTATATATAATACACTTAAATGAAAATAATAATAATAATTAAATACTAATGTAATGAAATTAGTAATTGGACGCTAGCGTTTGTCTAGTTGGCTTTATTTATATTTTAATTTTTTAGTTTTACTATAAACTCGTAACATTGTTAAGTAATTAATTAAAAACAATTTGTATTGAATAAATCACATGGCATATATATAGAAATTAGTAAAATCCTCGTAAAAAAGATAAGTTCACATTCTTTACACAGATCTAGAGTTTTGTATGTGAAGAAAAGGAGTGTAGTGAAGATGTGAATGTGAAATGAAGGAGATTTTTTTGTGGATTGGGACGGAATTAATTCGAAATTTGAATTTAAAAATTCTGAGAGTAAAAAAAAAAAATGCAGTTTGTTCGGGCTTTTCGGGTTTTAAATCAAACCCGAAGCCCGTCCGAACCAGTTTAGTTTTGGGTTCGGGTATCCAAAACTCAAAAATTTTTGCTCACTACCTGATTGGGTTCGGGTATATTTGAGCCAGGTTCGGGTAACCCGTTAGGGCTAGGGTTTTTTGCCCAGCCCTAGTATTAATACCCGCCCCGTTCAGGGGGTACCTGTGGGTGACGCGTTTCACGTGTAAAATTGTCATTCCTAAGGAATACCACATTATATCCTATTGGCAAAGAGTGATGCTATTTATCTGAATTAGAGACCGATTTTCAGTTTAACTGGCATCACTATATTGAGAGATGAGTTGGAATGTATAAATTCAACATGAGATTGTTATTTATTTAACGATCAATAAGAAAATAACAACTAAATCAGAAATCGGTTTTCAGTCTAGATAAATAATATTATTCATTAGGAAATTAAGAATCGAAATGTGAATTTATGAAATTTAATTTATTTTATAATGGAACTTTTAAACACATATGCAGGTTCTTATGATTTATTGGTTAAGAGCACCAGGTATTTTTGAAATACAAAAAATTTTTTAGAGTAATGCTATTTAGTAACACTGATACTTGACATCATATCAATATGACATTAAATGATAAGTTGAATTAAATAGATCATTTATTTATTAATTTAATTCCACTTATCATTAGATGCTACATTAGATGCCACTTAAACTGGTGCCAAGCACCACTGGTGCTACATATTATTATTTATTTTTTAATATATATCTTCTCTGAATAATTTTTCATATATCTTTTTCTCTCCTTTGAGAATATAAGAGGATTATAGGGGAAGAGAATCGAACCCTTCACCAAATCTGTAGACAATCAAAGCGGATTTCACTAAAAGGTCTTGGCAATTTTTTTTATATATCTTCTTCTCCATATATATTTATTTATTATATCTTCCTTGATTTTTTTATTACATTGTTTAAAATAATCTTCCACGTGTTGGTAGCGTATTTGGAATCTGAAATAAGATATGGCTGAATAAAATGAATCAAATGTTGTGGAATCATGGGATGGGCCAAAGCAAAAGATAGGATTCTCTAAAATCTTATGTTTTACCTAAAAAGGCTTCAACAATGGCCTCATATTGCCCTCCAAATGGCGACATTTTTTCTCAGTTTCCAATCATTTACTCCCATTTAAAAGACCCATCTCGAAGCTTTTCAACCTGCAATGGCCAATGGCCTTAAAGATGTTCTCATGCAACGCCATTTTCTTCTCACTTCCCCTATATTCTTGGGCGTACGTCAATTTCCACTGCCTTATATATCTGCTGCCGGCCATGGCCTTGTTTCGTGTTCTTATAGACTTTCCGGCAAACACAAGCAATTCAAATTTGACTTTGAAAGTTTCAAGGCTTTTAGGTAGGAGAAGCCATTTGATTTCTCTCTCGTTCTATCGTTGTGTTTTTTGAGTAATGGGTTCGCTTTCTGCTGCTTATGAGCCGATTCGGTATCCTTCTGCTCGCCGTGATGATTCTGTTGTTGATGATTATCACGGTGTCATAATTCCTGACCCCTACCGATGGTAAATTCTTCATGTTTTATTTTTATTGCATTGGTTTGTTAAAAAACAAACTTGTAAGGTTCACATTTGCAATTAGCAATTTGGAAATGGGGCTCTGATAAGCTACGGGGCGCCCCACTATTTTTATCACTTATTGTGCACAGAGCAAAATGTTCACTTTTGTCAAGCTCTGACTTTGGGAACTGATTTTTCATTATAAAGAAATTTGTTAGCATATTTTATTACTATATTATGTTCAGGATTGAGTAAAATTGTAAGGGGTTTCTTTGGCTTTTTGGTTTGATGAGTTTTGATCACTGTGTTAGGCTTGAGGATCCGGACTCAGAGGAGACCAGGGAATTTGTGGAAAAGCAAGTAGAACTAACAGATTCTGTGCTTAAAACCTGTGAAACGAGGGAAAAGCTTCACAAAAAGCTTACTGAATTGTTCGATTTCCCAAAGTATGATACTCCGTTTAGGGCAGGTGACAAGTTCTTTTACTTCCACAATACCGGTTTACAACCGCAAAAAGTGCTGTACATGCAGGTCCTTTTCAATATTTGACTTCCCCCTCTCATTTTGAAAACGAGCTAAGTTTTATAATTATTTAACAATGGATTTGGAATTCAACGCGATGTATTATAGGACAGTTTGGATGGAAAACCAGAGATTCTGCTTGATCCAAATACGCTTAGTGAGGATGGCACAGAGGCATTGAGAATGTGTTCGGTTAGTGAGGATGCAAAGTACTTGGCCTATGGAATTAGTTCAAGTGGAAGTGATTGGGTCACAATTAAAGTTATGTGGATTGAGGATAAGAGCGTTGAGCCTGATACCGTTAAATGGGTAACTTATATATTTTGCAAGATGTTTGTCTAGAAAAAATGGACGTACTTTTATCAAAAGCAAAGCTATTTAGAAGTAACTTTTGAGTAGAGTCTTAAGGTTGAAAATTTCCTTTTATGTACTTTATGCTCAGCCAAACTTGGGTGGGTTTATGTTGGATACAATTTTGTGTTAGCTTTTTATTCTGTGTTCACTACTTAGCATGATATGCATGTTTGTTTATTACAGGTGAAATTTTCAAATATTAGTTGGACACATGATAGCAAAGGTTTTTTCTACAGCCGTTACCCTTCTCCACAGTAAGTGATGCATCTAAGTAATACCCGTTTGAATTTGCATGACATACATGTGTGATTATTAACTTTTGTTTCTCACTGCAGTCTTTTCCCTATTTTGCTGAAGGATACTCTAGCGAGAAAAAGTAAAAGCAATTTCTCGTTATAGTTTGTATACTTTATGAATACAATAAATGTGAATTTGTTCCATGAAATATGTTCAAAGTTTGACATTTTTTTGGCTCGAAAGAACCAAATGTTGTGCTCGTTTATCGCATAAATGACCTGAGCCTGACCTGCCATGAAAAAGGAAGATAAACGTGGATGCTAATATTCCATGGACTTGGAAGCAATTTTGTTGAGATTCTTTAATTAGATGTTTCCAATTTCATTCTTCATAAGTGGTAAATTTAGGTTCTTAGCATGAAGTTTACCTGGGATGGTTTTTTCTATAGTGATGGAGCGAAGTTGGATGGCACAGAGACTGCTGTTAATCTACACCATGAGCTGTATTATCATTTCTTTGGCACTGATCAAACTGAAGATATCTTGTGTTGGAATGATCCGGACAATCCTAAACATACGCGCACAGCATCAGTGACTGAAGATGGAAAGGTACTAAAATTTGTCTGCCTAAAAATTTGTTTAGAATCACTGATAATCAGCAGCATGTAAGCATATTCGATAATTAGTTCTGTGTCATGAAAACTTGAAAACTTAATCAAGAACTATGGTTTCTGGAAGGTAATAGCATACCATTAAGTCACCACAAAACTGACAACTAGCTTATCATGAAAGTGATTAAGACAAGATTATCGAATATTGGAAATCCTTAATTTCTGAAATTGAGGTTATTGTTCAAGAGCTACTAATTGGACAGTATCAGAGTAATTAATTCTCATAGAAATCAATTTATTTTTACGATTGCCTGCTATAAGGAAAAATTAAATCATTGGAATCGTGTACTTTGCCTCTTTTGTGTGCTCTTCCGATCTGTCAAAAGTCATGTACCTTTCTGGGCTTTCATATTTTTGGTTTTAGTACTCATAATGATACCATAAGCACTCTAGGCTGTGGTCAAATTGTTTTCAGTTACTGCCATATTAGACACGATTGATTGGCTGGTGCTGAACCTGGTTTATTGGCCTGAAACCTGAATAATATTCTGAACCTGATATCAAGTGTAGAATACACTCGCGGGATTGGGACATTTGGTGAAAGCTTTTGTTCTTAGTTCCAATTAGTTGAATTTCATCTCGTTTCCTGAAATAAGAATGTTGACTGTCTTGCATTTGAATTTTCTTATATTTTATCCCTGCCCTAAATTTATTTTGATGTTCTATTTATTTATTTATTTATTTCCTCTTTACTGTTGAATTTGCAGTATGTTCTTCTGTACACTTTTGAAAATTGTGGCCCTGCCAACAAACTCTATTACTGTGACCTATCAACACTGTCTAGTGGACTTGAAGGTTGTAAGGGGAAACAAGAACTTCTTCCCTTTGTCAAGCTTGTTGATAATTTTGATGCCTCTTATGATCAAGTTGCAAATGATGACACTATTTTCACATTCCGGACTAATAAGGATGCGCCAAAATACAAGTTAGCCCGAGTTGATCTTAATGATCTCAGCTCATGGACTGAAATACTAGCTGAAAATGAAAATGACGTGCTTGAATCTGCTGTGGCTGTGAATGAAAATCAAATGGTTGTAAATTATTTGAGTGATGTAAAGAATGTTCTGCAGTTAAGGGACTTGAAAACAGGGAACCTGCTGCATCATCTGCCTCTTGAGATCGGAACTGTGTCTAATATTTCTGGTCAACGCAAGGACAGAATTGTTTTTATTGGGTTTACAAGCTTCCTTGTTCCTGGTATTATATATAGTTGCAACCTAGAATCAGAGCTCCCAGAATTGAAAATATTCCGAGAAATTTTTGTGCCTGGATTTGACCGGACAGAGTTCAAAGTTAGCCAGGTATATGCTTCAATCTATATATATGCAGTGCAAGATATGTGAAGGCTATTAATGCTGAAACCTATTTGAAGAGTCTCAATTTAACATCTTCTCATCCTACGTGCCACATTTTCTGATTCCCATGTTCTATTGCTGCTGCACTTTCAAGTAAGAACAGGAATTCTATTGCTTTGATACACGTAAAAAGTTATTAAAAATTCTTGAAAAATTAAAAGAAAATAAGAAATTGGGTGGAGAATCTTGTGTGAACAATTGATGGAGTCCCTTAAAGAGCCATTGATTATGATCTGCACAAACTTGATCTATTTCATATAATGAAAGTGTATGGTGTCTCTTTTTTGAAGCTATTCTTGATAAACAGAATAATAGTAACATAGAAGCAGAATTCTGAGGTTCAATTGGTTATTAACCAGTTATACATTTCAAGGCATACGGTACCTCTCCTCTCCTTATTGCCTCTGCATTAGTGCTAGTCCCTTGGATGTACTTCTGTGAGATTCTTTCCAGATTCCAAGTGTCAAGTCCGATGTTAATTCTTTGAGTTTCCAGAAATAGTTCACTTTCTGATAAGTTCACTAATTAGATAATAAATCAAATATTTTACTCTCGAGTTTTTGGAAATCATTGCACAAATTCAACTATCTTTTATCCTTTCTTTAAATGAGGTTTCTGTTTTTCAGGTTTTTGTGCCAAGTAAAGATGGCACCAGGATTCCAATGTTTATAGTCGCCAAAAAGGATATTTGCTTGGATAACTCTCACCCTTGTTTACTGTTTGGATATGGTGGATTTAGTGTCAGTCTTACACCACATTTCTCTGTTAGCCGTATTGTGCTCACAAGGCATTTAGATGTTGTCTTCTCCATGGCAAATATTCGCGGTGGTGGAGAATATGGAGAAGAATGGCATAAAGCAGGTGCCCTTGCCAAAAAGCAAAATTGCTTTAATGACTTCATTTCTGCCGCTGAATATCTCATCTCTGCTGGTTATACAAAGCCCAAAAAGCTGTGCATCGAAGGTGGAAGCAACGGTGGGCTTCTTGTTGGGGCATGCATTAATCAGGTAGTTACTCACCACCTCCTTGACTTTTCATTATGTTTATCAATTTTATGTAAATTTTTTAATTCAAGATTCGGGATTTTACGACTGACAGAGACCTGATCTTTTCGGCTGTGCTCTTGCTCATGTTGGTGTCATGGACATGCTGAGATTCCACAAGTTTACAATAGGTGATCGTAAATTTTAAAAGAGGTCTATTTGCTTTATTCCTTTCTATTTTGTTTTTTACATCCTTCTTTTGCGCCAGGCCATGCATGGACTTCTGACTTCGGCTGTACAGAGAACGAGGAAGATTTCCATTGGCTAATCAGGTGAGTTCTTTCGACTTGTTAATATAGTTCTTTGGGTCTGGGCTGTGCACTGAAATTTTCGAGTGACATCTTTCTAGTTATTTATTGTTTGATGATTTTGCTTAAAATTTTTAGTTGGTTTTTGTTTCTTTTAACTACCAATATAAATTTTCTTCTCAGATTCTCACCCCTGCATAATGTGAAAAGACCATGGGATGAACTTTCTGGTAAAATCATTCAGTATCCAAGATCGGAAGAGCACACCCATCATGTTATTGACAGCCGATCACGATGATCGGGTTGTGCCACTGCACTCATTGAAGTTACTGGCTGTGAGTATTTAGTTACTGATCATTAATTAACTTCTTATCTTCTGTCCTTTAATGTCTCCTGACTAATTGCTTCCATAAATTTCTCTGTGTTTTGATTGATATTCATTCTGGATAATGATTTTTTTACTGTAACCAAAAATGACCTTGTCGTTAAGATTGGTAAAAATCATTATACTTGGTGATCCTTTCTAACTTGTTCCTTTGTGTATTTAGACAATGCAATATATTCTATGCACAAGCTTGGAGAGAAGTCCTCAAACCAACCCAATTGTTGGTCGAATAGAACGGAAAGCAGGGCACGGGTGTGGCCGTCCAACGCAGAAATTGGTAGTTTTTCTTAATTGTTCGTCTTACACTGTGTACCAAGTTTACTTCTGCTTATAAGAGAAAAATGACTTTGAATTGAATGCCTGTGTCTCAGATTGATGAAGCTGCAGACAGATATGGGTTCATGGCAAAGATGCTGGATGCATGCTGGGCTGATTAGCTTCAGTTTTGGTAGGGGCAGGTTGTAATATATAGAGAGTATATAGATGCCTAGTTTGGTCGATAGTTATGGAAGTGGTATACTAAACAAGATTTTAGCTTATGCTAATGGCTCGGTCTTGTACATGCACACGTGTGTGCTCAAGTCAATGATATTGTATTTCTTCATGAACATGCTGAAGAATTAGTTTGTCATTACTCTTTTTTTTTTTTTTTAAGTAACTTTGTCATTACTGTTGTTTGTTGATATTGAAGGTTGTTCGTTAATTACTGAGATAAAGAATACTATATTAACTCTTGATTAGATAATAATTACTTGAACATAATCTAGAACCGACACAAGCACAAAGGAGCCCTCGTGAGCTCTAGATTATTATTGAATAAGTGCCAACCACAATTATTATTTTGTAATTTCGATTTCATGATAATACCCAACTAGTTTCGTTTGAACCAATAGATTGTGATTACTTCTCAATACAGAGAATGATCTATTCCTATCAAATTTAATAAGAGTATTTTCGCATTTCCCTTAGTAAACTATTCAATATGTACTTTTTAACCTGTATAAATTTCAAAAATATTATGTAACATATTATTTTACGTATATAACAATGTACTTTATTTGTTTTATTTTTTAAACCTTTTTATTATTTTTTTTCAATTTTTAATAAATATTTTTTAAAACCCCCACAGCCATCCTCTACCCACCTCACCCCCGCGGATGACCAGCTGTCGGTGGCTGAATTCCACTCAAATTCCGGTGACATGTTGGCCGGAATTTTTGATTTATTTATTTTTAATATTTTTATTTTTTACTTTTCTATTTCCATTTTCCTTTTTTCGTTTCTTGTTTCCCCTCTCTCTCTCTCTCTCTCTCTCTCTCTTCCTTCATTTTCTCTTTTCTTCTTTTTTTTTCCTAAAATTCACATAATAGAAAGTGTTACTCATTTAATGTAATAAAAAGTATTTTAATGTTTTAAATTCACATAACATTGTGAGCTACACATAACATGGCTTGCTACATGAATAACAAGCATTGTATGGGTATAACATAGATTGCTACAAACATAACAGATATTGTTATGCAATAACCTTGAAATTTTAACCAAAAACATTGAGAATTGGGTTTTTATACTTTTTAGTTCACATAAGACAAAACATAAATTTTTAACACATAATGGTTACTGCGTGTCACTGATCTTATTAAACTAGTAACATAGATTGTTCCATACATAATATAGCTTGGACAAATCTAATAGACCTTGTTACACACATATCACACATGTAAGGAACCTTGTAATGGACACAGGGGCGGAGCCAGAAATTTTCCCCGGTGCGGTCGGATTTTTTTTTTTTTTTTTTGGAGAAAGTGGGGCAGGAAAATTTTAATAAAGAAAAAATGTAAAATAGTTGAATAATAAAAGTGACAACAAATTACGTAGTGTGCACTATTTACGCGTGTTTACATTGTTTATGGGTTTTCATTATTTGAGACCGCTTTACATCTTCAAATATATAACTTTCTCTACATAAAAACAAAGCTACTATGTCACGCCCCCGCTAATTTTACAATATTTTCGAATATCTTAGGGAAATTTACGAATTTGGTAGCGAAAGCTTTTATTCAAATAACGGGGACGGGACGTGCGAAACAATCCAATTTATCTTATCTTACTGAGTTTAATAGATAAAGATAATTTCATAAGTTAACAAATCGTCAACCTTGTAAAGAAACATTATAACTAGGTTTTTCAAGAAAATGTATAAATACAAGAAGTTGTATTAATAAACATATTTCATTGATTACCAAGGTGGGCCAAATCATTAGAAAACTTTGACAGTGAAAAGTAGAGCTCAAATCAATATAAAGATTATAACTCACTATTTTCTTATATGTTATAAGATGTAAAAACATTTATACTATATGGGTGGATATAAAAGTATTAAATTCGTGGTAGTATCAATGACAGGTTTACACCACATGCACAACTCTACTCCCGTTTGCGAGCACGATCTAACTCCCAGCTTGCCCTGCCTTTCAATTGTTATGACTCCAATTATCTACAAAAATTGTAATAAGTGGGGAGTGAGTACGACGTACTGAGTGAATAACACAATCCTTTGATTCACCTTTCGTTTAGGAAACTCATTTCCAAGAAAATCATTGCATGTACAAAGCTTTTCAATGCACAAAAGGGCCCTATCACTAGTTAAACTACTACCCGTGGTGCGCGCCAGATTCATATCAATTAAGTGGATCTACAATGAACCTCGGTAGACCCATACCGAGATTCCAATTCAAAACAAACACCACACTAATCTCCCCTATTCCGAGATCATTGAATAGGTCATAGTGCAGGAAACAAATCAGAATGGCCAAGACCACACACCAAGGCCATACAATCACAAAGCAAATCAAAACGGGTAGAGCATTAACTAGCGATACAAATGCAATAAACCAATCTTTCTTTCAATAATAATGCATTCAAATCCATGTTTATCTCATCAAAATTACCAATCAAATACACACTTATCTTATCAAAACTTTAT
>CAVNYN010222163.1:0-63376 GCA_963692815.1 Nyctanthes arbor-tristis
TAAAAAAAAAAAAAAAATCCTCTCGCGATCGACAGTGAGGAGTCGCGCAACCGGACCGGTGACTAACCGCCGGCGACGGAGGGAACAACGCGGCCTGATATCCCTACCCCCCACCCGGTTCAGAAACAACCCGCCGCCCCTCAACTCCTCTCGCGCGCCGGCGAACCAGCGACGGACCCGGCCTTCCCCTCCACCAGTTGCAGTGGACCAGCGACGGGCGAATTGCGGCAGCGATATCAGACCCCAGCAGAAACCCCATTTATCTCTGAATTTTTTTCCCGGTAAATTTCTCTCCGCTCTGGATTTTTTTCACGGTTTTCTTTTTTTTTTGGTGGGGGACTCATAATCTTATTGGGCAAGCAGTTGATGAAATCTATTTTTGAAAAATGAATAGAAGAAGAGGACAGCATGGAAAATCAAGCAGAATGCTGAAAGCTGATTTGTTTGAAACAACAGATTCCTGGATCATGGCTACACAAGGCATTTCAGGTTTGTCTTTGTTATTGCAGTAGAAGGAATGATAAGTTACGCTGATGCAGTCTTCTTTTCATGGTTATATGTGACTTGCAATTTGCTTAAAGGGGACTGGAGAAAATGGTATGTAATATTGTAGTGTAATGGATATATCAAACCCTTTGATACATCTGATGATTCAGAAAAATTGAGTACTCCAAAACGTGATTTTTTCAACTTAAAAGATATTCGAAGATGCAATAAAAATCATTAAATGGAAATCTGAATGAAATTAAGGTCTTTTGGAATACTTGACAAATTGTGAAGCATATCTGTTAACAAAACAAAATACAAACTCAAGGTATTGTAATGTTTGGAATAATCAATTTGCATAATTTTCATCACCACTGTCCCGATAACTGTAGGGAGCAAGAAGAATTTAATACTACCGATCAACCGACGCAAAATAGCTAGTTTGGCTAAGCTCAAAATTAAGTCACTTTTATTTCTTTACTAGTTTGGATCATTTCTTTCTTGTGTGCTTTGGAAGCAAGCTCTTGCCCTACTTTCAAATTAAGAGCCCGTTTGGTTAGATTTATAAAGCCAATTTATACAGGGAATTTATAAAGAGTGAAAATGAGTGGTGGAGATTTAATTAAAGTTTAAAATGTGTGGTGATTTTTGAGTAGTTGTCAAATCAATGGTAGGTAAATTTACAAATGAAAAAAATAAACTATGCCAAACAAGTCCTAAGCTGAACTGTTTCTTTTTATACTTTAGCATTTGGTGTTCCAATAAACAAGAAACTGGGTGCAATAAGCAAAAATTTAATGTTTTAAATTAAAAGATTTATGTTCCAACAAACGGGGAAGTAACTGAACTCTTCCCGGGGTGCCAAAATAAGATAAAATGTATTTTTTTCCCTCAAAACTCAATTGATTTTCCAAGAAACAAGAGAGGAGTTACACTGTAGCCCTAGTGTCAAAAGTGTGATTTTTTGCAACTCAAAGGATAGTCCAAGAAGCAAGAAAAATCAGTAAATGGAAATCTCAAGAACAGAATATAAAGAAGAAAAAAAAATGGTAAGCATTTTCATCAAAATCATACCATCTTGGGTTACCAAAGGATAATCAGAAGCGCTCAAATTGATGAACCAATCCCGTTCTCCACCTTCCTTCAAGAGATTTGCAGCAGCATGAAATGTGTTGCTAACCATAGTGGGGCCTCTGTAAGTGACCAGATTGGTCTTTTTTCACAACCCTCACATCCGAATGTTATAAATTTTAAGTAAAAATGCCCATTTCCTCCCATATTTATTTGGTGGTGGAGAAATTAGAGTGTTAATATGATTTTATTAAATAGTATGTCGTGTCTCTGTGCTGACTGTGCGTGTTATGTTCCTATCCAAAAATATTAACGGAGTGTTTGATTAGAGATATGATGATGACTAATTAAAGTAGGAAAGCATGAAATGAAATTCTTGTATCTTTTGATAATTACTTTAGTATCTAATAATAGTATGTCCTGTCTGTTTTTTTTTTAATGTATTATGTCTGCCTATTCCTATTAAATGTACGAGCGTGTTGGGATTAGCTGAGGTTCTAGTTCTAGCTAGTAATAATGATAGTTGCAGCTTAATATTCAAGTTTGACTAATATAATTGAATAATATTCGCAGCTCAATATTCAAATCAGCTCAACTAATTTATACCAAAACAAGAAGTAATCGGGGATATGTAATAATAATCAGAAAACAAAGTATGAGCTCCTCAATATGTACTCTTCACCAATCACAACAATATCTTTACTAATTAAATTGATGTTATAATAATACAAATGATAATTTGCAATGAGAGTAAAGAACACACCTAATCCCTCTGCTACCGCCACTAGGAGTGGACGTTTTCCGGTGGATAGAGGCGCAGGGGTCCTGCTGGGCCAACTCGATCAACAGAGAGAGGTCATGATTTTTTTGGGGTTGGTTGCCGGCGCTGAATGGGGGTATATGCCTGGTAGCTGTCGATTTTGAATTTCTGGGCGACGGAAGGGCCGGTAGCATTGTTTATGATACAAGGGGGTGGGGTGGGTGGTGGAGCTGCCTGGGTGCGATCCACCAGTTTTTGGGGGAATTGAGGTGGTGTGGGCCCCATCGTCCACCTTGGCAGCCACATAGAGGATTGGGTCTCCTTAAGGGAGAGGAGTACTTTTCTTAGAAGAACTCATATAAAGCCAGGGGCACTTCTTTAGAGGGCCCAAAAACCTTTGTGGCACACCAACTTGGCAAAACTGGGACCCACTCTAATCCTACTTATTTCCTCCCCGAATTTTGAACCAGCCATACCCCAAAAAAATTAAACCCAAATTTTTCCCCATCCCCAAAAACAAAAGGTTAAACCCAGAAGCTTCATTTTGCAGACGGATTGAAGAATGATTGGACGGCATAATGGCTCAAATTGGTGTCTTGCCGTCTTCACTAGATATGCTAATGATGCCATCTCCCTCCAGTAACTAATTTTTCCCTCAAACCCTATATTTTTTTACCTTGCCATCTTCACTAGATATGTTAATGACACCATGTCCTTCCATAAACAAATTTTTCCCCCAAACCCTAAATTTTTTACCTTCGCCCAAATTCTTCATTTAAAAAAAATGTGGTCTTGGTCGGGCCTGTTAGATTCTGTACAACACATGAACGGCTGTGTTTGAAACTCTATTGGTATGGGAGTTAATCTGCTAAGCACAGTGCAATACTCTGAGGAAATCTCGGTTTGCTAAATTATACAACGTAAATGGGCAAGATCGTTGCCGTAAATTTTTAACTATTCTGGTTAAAATTTCCATGTTGCTCCTAGTGAGAAGATTGAGCTCTTTAATGAATTGTTGAATATCCATATCCGCTGGAAAAATGTTGGAATGCCTATATAACCTTGTTTAGGGTACTTAGATATTTTTCTTACGCATGCCATTTCTTTCTTTATTTCTTTTTGCTATTTATCTTGCTACGCCAACTGTAGAAATGCAATCAATGAAATGGCACCATGTTAAATAATTATTTTTATTTATTAATACATTCTTGAGTTGCCCCTTTATAAGTGCTGATTTCTTAATATGCAGATAATTTTTTCCTATCTGATCATTGTTAAATTTAGTTTCTAAGATCTGCTTCGGAATTGAGAGCTTTTAGTTTACAAGCCAACAGCTATCGTCCGGCAAAAATGTAAGCTAATCTCACCTTAATGAATATCTCTCTTTATTTGGTTTATTCAACTCAATCTTCAATGTATTCAGACTAATGTAAGAGGAAAGGTAATTGTTTTTCAGCGTTTAGAGTTTTAATGTCATGAATTTCATGGCTATTGTGATATTAAATGCTCTTGCGGGTTTGAGTATGGCATTTTCTTGTCTAGTTATGGCTGATGAGTGAGCATATTTAAACACAGGGGAGGTATTAAGTTAAAACTTCCCTCTCCAAATGTTGGTGGAATAACAGCTGACCCTCAGCCGGATTGGAGCTTTGATAACTTACTTTCAGAACTTGAAATGATAGAAAGGAAGCCTAATGTATTGGCACATTCTCCCTTTTCCCTTACAAAAAATCAAGCAAGGTATGTATTTTGGAATTGCCTGCAGTGTGTATTTCATAAGCTGAATGGCTATTGAAAGGTATACGTAGTGATGTCCCAATGATGTATTTTCACACTGTTATTTAGAGAATTTCAAGCTTCAAAGGAGACTGATAGATGTTCAAGGGGATTTATAATGCGTGTGTCTGATGACGATCTGGAAAAGACCGGAAGTGATAGTGGAGAGGAGATTGATGATTCATCCATGGTCACAGGCATACGATTTGCTTGTGATGAATTGTATATCAGGTTTGCACTTTATACTAATGAGTAAACTATTACTTAAAGAATCAAATAAAAGGGAAGCATGTATATATATTAAATTCAAGTGTTATGACCTGATTATCTTTTGTCTGCCTTTGTATTTTTGTAACATGAGGATCTTTGATGGGACATTATAGTTTCAGATGAACTTTAAGACACATTTGTTCTTTAATTGAAGGTGTTTGATGCAGTGATATATAATGCATATTACTTAATAGACAAATTCTATCTCAATGCTTAGTTTCTGTTTTGAAGTTTCTATATGGCATATACCATATTGTAGGTTTATCTTCTTCATAGAATAGCAATGAATTTCATGTAACACAAAATGTGCTGCAAAAAGTGTGTTTTTGAAGCTGCGGAGATCATAAATCACTTGTAGCAGTTGGAAATTTGAACTAGCTGACATATTTAGAATGAGAATATTTAGAGATCCAGTACATTGCGGCAGTCTTGTTTCATGACCATTAACTCATCAACACGTTCATTTGTGTTCACAATGCAGTTAAATTGTATTATGACAACTGACTTCGCCTTTACTTCATCAACTTCTTTTATTATTTCTGTTAAAAGATTTAATCTGTTCCAGCTGAGTACTGTTCCTGAACTTTAGAGGTTGAGTCACCATAGACTCTTGCCAATTGTCCCAGCAAACATAAAATGGCACTTCGCTTTTTAATATGGACTTCTCACCTGGCAGGTTAATAGACACTTGGTCCCCTTGGCTTTGTACCTAATTAACATGTTACAGTGAGGGGTAATGGAGTTACGTCCCTTGTATTTAAATCCATAGGAAGGATAATTCATAAACTAAAGTAAGTCGAATGAATTACAACCTGTATCCCTAGAAACGAAAGGTAGACGTATGGTATCCACAAGTGTTATGTGCTTAATATATATATATATATATATTTGTGATTTAGGCCCTTGCCAGCATAAACTATGTCTCGTAATGTGCTGTTGCAACTTTTGACTTCTGATGCTTAAGCCTATAAAACAACAATTATTATTCTCATTAGGTTTTTCTAAGTATTCTCTCTGACTTTTAAACCTTGTTCTTTTAATGACAGTGATGGTTCTGAAGATGAATTGGCACTTGAAATCCCTTGTTTAATGAATAAAGTGGGATTAGTGGAAGGTGCTCTCTCTGAGCTGATTCATGACCTTCACTTCAATGTTACGGTGGGTAAATTTAGTTAGTTCTTTAGTGATGTGATTGATTGACTTAAAAGTGATGAAATTGAAAATCTAATTTATTTGCTTGATGAGTGGCACTGGAATTTAAATGATTTGACTAGCAGTAAAATGTTTGTACATGCAATCTAGGAGTCTGTGCTGGACCACATCTTTGACCCCTTCTCAATTAAATTGGATCATGCTTTAGAAATCACTGTCCCAAAGGCCAGTTTTTGCCCTATAAATAAACTTCTGTACAAACAACTTAACGTTATTTTTCTTTCAATTTGAGCATGCTGCTTAAAACTGGTGAGGGCTATTTCTATCACTGCATCATGAAATGTGCAAAAGGCATGCGATATCCTCGGTTCTCTGTGTATGTGCTTCTTATCAATTCATATTTTGAAGATTAGCAATACTGCTGGCCAACCTGACTTGAAACTAGATCTTTTTTCTGCGTAGTGTGCTGATAACATTGCAGAAAACTAGACTGCAGTTGCATTGCATTTTTCTGAACCATGAATAGATATATTTGATCATAGTACTGATGAGAAGTTACATTCTTAGTTTTTGCTAAGTTTATTTTCATTCTGAAAGTGTGGGCAAGCATCGAGCACTACAAGACAAGAAAATTTTTTGTTTGTCAGCTTCAAATCATGTGAGCTCTGACTTTTATTGCCTAAATTTGCAGGTGGAAGTAAGGAACCAAATATCAACATTGGAAACAGATCTGGCAACTGAAAACGAGAAGTTTGCCTCAGTGATTGCTCAAGTTGAAAAACATAAAGAATCTCAGCTGGAGAGGGACAAAAAATTTGATTTGCAGTATCAACGCACGATGTAAGATATGCCCATTGTAAATGTATTCTTCAAGGCTTTTTAGAGTTTAGCTTCATTATCGATGTTGATTTCGTGCCATCTAGAGAAATTAATTCTCATGGAGCTAGTCCTAGATTTCGTGGATGATAATTATGGAGTATTGTCCTTTTAGGTTACTTTGCTTGAAGATGAGATACCTCAGTTACGTCCATCATTCAATGTTCACCTTAGAATTACTTTGACTTAATCCGCTGAGAGATGCAATAAGTGAGATCAAATATAAGGTGAATGTTGTGCCTTCAATACAATCCCCAGAGCACAAGAATTATTCCAGCCTAACTATAGTTATAGTCAGCTGTGGAGATAAAATAATTTTTGCTTAATATTCAATGGCTAAGCCATTATTGAAAGAAGGAAATTCAACCTTTTTCCTTATTTAGAAACACAACCATACTTATATAAATTTGCAGGAGTGGAACATAGATTTGATTGTGATTTCTCTTCATCAATCTAGCATCTACTATGCTATATTTTGAACCTTGCCATCCAAAGCTTAAATGGTTTAAGAGGAACTCATGTATTCATTTAGATTTTAGTGCTTTACATGCCCAGTCGCATGCAAACTGGAATCATGATTCTGATCAAAGGCCTAATACAATCTCATTGCACAATTTTATAAATGGGTGGCATTGAAACTTGAACTCCCTTTCTTACCATGTTGGTGGTATCACATTTATTTCTCTGAGTGGGATGTGTTTTTATCCTCTTTGTCCTGAAGTTCAATTTCAAGGACAATGACCTGCTAACATTTCTGATTGTCACTGCAGTGCAGAAGCCCTTGATAATCTCCTGACAGCTGTACAGAGGGACCATGAGCACCGATCCCAAATAGAAGAAAGAAGATTAAGAGATGATGCAGCTCGTGAAGAGATTAGAAGGAAGGAAAAAGCACTGCAAGAAAAATTGCTTCAAGAAAAGATTAAAGCAGAAGAAGAGGTTCTCAATTGTTTCATCTGGACTTCATATAAGTTTCTTTTGGCTATGAAATGTCATGTACCTTGTGTATAAATGGTTTAAATTCTGAAATTCCAAATTGATTACTTTTATAATCGTTCTTTAGAGCTCTTTGCCGAAGCTATAGCATGTTATCATTTTTCCCCAACACGCAATACAGTGATTATGCAAGGTAGGCAACTATTAGTTTTTTGCATATAATCTGAACATATTACCTCCATATAATTCATACTTTGAGCAGCATTTATTTTTTGAAAATACTTAATGTTTGGAGAGTACCACATGAGGGGACAAATTGACTTGCATCCCTGTTCCTGTGTCTGTATCTGTTTGCTTTATATGGCATTAGCATCTGAAATTGGGATGTGGGATCAGATCTCTTAGTTAGAGCACAAGGTATGTATAATATATATCCTTATATCTGCCGGGGGTGGTTAGAAAATTGATCTTTGCACAATTATATACTTAAAAGGCAATATTAAGACCAATGTTACTAACCTGCAATTTATATGAATGCCATCAGCTTTGCAGTAGTCAACCCCATTATTAGAAATATTCTCTGTTGAACAAATGGGATGTTTAAAAGCAGAAAATCATGGACTTCTTTAGTTTAGAAACTTCCTCAAAGATAGTGGTATGCTTTAGAGTGGAAATTTACAACTGAGGAGGTTAAGATATTCTTCCTATGCCATGCAGTGGATACAACTATATGACCACATTATGCTTAGTCTCTCATTTCTCTTGCATTTGGCCTGATGATCTATTGTTCAATAACATTTACCAATTATTCAGGTTTTTCATACCTGCAGTTTGAGTGTTTCTGTTGGAACTTCATGGTTAAACTTTTCAGTACTGGAAAGGTTGTGTAAATCATTATTGTAATATAATTTTCCAGCCTGTTGACTTGATACAGGCCAGGTTGAAAGCCAAAGAAGCTAAAAGAGAAGCACTGGAAGCTGAGAAAAGAGCTGCGCAAGAAGCTGCCTTGAGAACTACTGAAGAGATTAAAACAGCTTTTGCTAGTAAGGCTGTGGTTGATTCAAAGGAGACTTTTGGACAATCCACACTGCCAGGAAATGATTTTAAGAAAGAAAATCTATCATCAGGTATGTTTGTGGTTATGTTCATTGCCAGGAAATGATTTTAAGAAAGAAAATCTATCATCAGGTATGTTTGTGGTTATGTTCATTGTGAGAGGAGAGAAGAATTTCTGGCCCTTGATTCCGTTTCTCATGCTAACCAATAAATATAGTCAAAGCTGCAAAAAATGCTCTAGACCTGGAGGAGAGAAGAGTGCAAACTTACAGAGAATTATGTGCAAAAAATGAGGCTCTAAGGTTGAGCACTAATCAGGTGATTCATTCAAAGCATGATTGAGTTGTGAATCTCTAACATTAGATTATTGTACCTCTTGTAATTACAATTTGTAAGAATACATTGCCCATTCTCCTCGTTGCTTCTGTTAAACTTTAGTTTATATTAAAACCTTTAATCTGTGAATATTTATCCTGCAATTTAATGAACATAAGGTTGTGACAGCTGTGAATTAGTCACTGTGCAAGAAGTAAGCTGTTTTTAGGTCTTTACTATGTTCTATAATTTCAGTTTGTTCTTCAGTATTATTCCTGAAAGTTTGGATGTAGTATGGCTGGAACCGTACGACAATTTTCCTGCTTATTTGTAATTAATCACAATGTCTGTACCTACAGGATTATCATGGACATGGACAACATATCTCTAGACGAATCAAAACAATCTCTGCATCAATAGAAAACATAAGGTGAGTCTTTATATAATTTAGACATATACACTCTTTTCTCTTTAGGTTCAATGATCTCCTACCACGTGCGGGTCTGACATATGGCGGGAGATCATTTTTACTCTTTTAATGGCTTTTACATGTGTCTCTGAAATCTAAATCTTTGCCCAACTGCCTTGACATACAATATTTGGATATTCTTGTCCAGAACAAAAGCAGATGAATTAATCAAACTAATTAATAGCTCAGAATGTCCGCAACCGATCAGTATCCTGATGTTTGCAGAGAAGGTAAGATGTTTAGCTTTTATAGAATGTTCATAACGGTTGTCAGATGGTAGTAATGAACATACTGACTTCTATAATTTTATTCAATTTTGCAGGTTGTCTCCCAGAGCGCAAACCCTCAAAAGACCTTCAATAGTATTTTATTTGCTTATAGTCGTGTCATTGTTATTGTGACATCAAAGGTACATACACTTCTTTTATTCCATATGTTGAAGAATATCTCACTTTGCCTTGTTCTTGTCGAAGCCCCAACCTCACAGACTGTCTATTATGCATATTTCAGAATTTTCTAACCTCTTAGAAATTACAATATATATATCTTTTATCTTCTGTGCAAGTCATGTTCTCAATTATATCACTAACTGAATTCTATGGTCTTTCAATAAAATTTTCATCATTAAAAAAATGTAAAAGGTCTTGGTTATTTGTACCCTAGTTATTTATTTCTTCAAGCTATCAATCATACAAATTTTAAAATTATCTAAGAGTCTTTAGTTCATTTTCAGCTTTTAAAGGGGGAAAAAGGTCTCACACTTATCGCCTTAAAATCACGTTTGCCAATTGAATTTGATATGAAGTATTGCTCTGGTTCCTTACAATTTCATGAATTTGTTTCTTTTGAACGCAGATCCCCCTTGCCATGGATATTATTCTTGCCGAGCTGAACAGAGTTTGCATCTACACTGTCCCAAAGCATATAAGTTACTCTGCGGTAAATACTCTTTGTTTCCATTACTTATTTCATGTGAACTTGAGTCAATGATTTTCTTGCATAACCAAAAGCCGATGCAGTTTTTCTCATTAATTAAATAACACGTGATAGAAATACACTGCGGTGTTCATAGACATCTATTTTCTCTCCATCTCTCATGCTTTGTTTTCTCTCCTTTTCTTTTCCTTTTTGTGCTATGCCTCAAGTGTACTCTTCTTGGATCAGTTGTTTTTTCGCTGATAATCCAGTGGTATACATCCTTTCTTTTTCAGGTAAAATTTAAGACGAAAGATGCTTACTTCAGGGCCATTGGCTATGAGGAAAAAGATGGGAAGATTGAGAGTACTGATAGTTATGTAGGAAGGTTAAGTTCATACATGAAACTATATGGAGCTCTAGTTCAGGTTTGTATATTCTGTTATGCCCTGTACTTTAAAAATTTGGGCAATGCAATAATGATATATGCTGGTGGCCATGTTTCTACATCTGAAGGAGGCCTCAGTACCATCTTCTTTAATTTAGAAAATGTGCATTTTTGACAGGCTGAAGTTGGTGGCTGCCAGAACCTGCATGGACTTAGAGAAGGCTGGGCATGGCTTGCCAGATTCTTGAATACTCTCCCAGCAAACCTATATACTGCTGTTGCACTGCAGTCATTTCTTGAGGTAAGTTGATGCTAAATTTTCCTTTCTCACTCCTTTGCTCATTCAAATGAGTTTTAAAAGAAGAAATGTTTCGGTATCCAGATGGCTGGCTTTGCACTTTACAGGAAATACAAAACTCAGTTTGAGAAGTTACTTAATATCATTGTTCACAATTTTCTCAACTTGCTGAAAGAAGCCAATCAAGAGCTGAATGACAAATTGGATAAGGTCAAAACGAATATTCGTCATTACATAGAGACAAACCAGTTCAAGAAAGAACCTGAGGGACTTCAATTGAGAAGCCACTTGGATTCTCGTGATTTCTATTAATGGCAATTGAGGCGTAATAATCAGTTAATATGCAATCAGCCCAATGGAGTGTGTCCTCGGCGCTGATATCCAGCCATGTGATGCATTTTAGGCCAATTGCTGACGTGGTGAGAAGAGTCTGAATGAGAATGAGCAAGTGAATCAAGGAAGATTGTATCAAATGGATTGAATATATTTAATGTGTTTATCATCAGAACACTTGTGCTGTAATCGAGGAATGTTTACAATAGCATTCAACTACATCTGTTGTATCATATAACTAATCCCTTCATAATAAATGTCTCTTTTTTGCTTGTTATATGCTGCTTCTCTTTGAAGATCAAGATAATCTATGAGATTGCTTCTGTCATTTATGCACACGGCTTGTCATGTCCAGTTTGACCTGTTTTGTTACCTAGCACGTCTAAAACTATCTTGGTTGTGCTCAGTCTTTGAGGAGCTGAATGATTTATTTTACTCGTTTTTGTGATTTTCATGTTTCTGGCTGCTGGTTTCTTTACCCGAGTGCCTGGACAGGCGGGCTAAAGCATGGTATAGACCGTCACATGGTGGCGCTGGACACCACTTTGTCACGCAAATACACAACATATAAAGAGTAAAAATTGGAGTGCTGTCTTATCATCCTTACCACAAAACATATAAATGATTAGCAAGAATATAAATGATTAGCAAGAGTTGTGCAGAAGTGAAGATCCATCATACAAAAATAAAGTTCACAAACAGTGGTGATGATAAATTAAAACAGAGGCAAATGTCTTCAATGCTTACGATTCTACCATATCTATCTTCTTCTGATCGGTTGAAAATGGGTTCCGAGAAGAACATAGAAAAGGTTGCTGCCAAATGATGTGAAGTAATCTCAGCGCTTGGTCTGGCATTGTTTGCGGATTAAGACTCCAGTAGGAGGGGCTCCTACCACTATTTCACAATTAGTACGTAACCAATAAGAGTACCGGAGGAATCCTCCCAGGTGAGACTTTGCTCTGAATAAGCCCTTTATCTCAAAGTTGACTCTTCCTTTCTCCATCTGCTTCTGCAGCCCTATACTCTCTTCCATCGACAGTCGAACCTGGCTTGAACCAAGGTGCACGTCCGCGAACCTGTACTCGCGCCTCATTACGGAAAATGATTCAATATAACGTGTGGTGATGACCCTGTTATTGTAGTAAAGGTCGAAGACTATGTAACTGAACTCGACGTTTACTTTACTGTTTGTATTGGTGAAATTTGCTAGTATTGTGATGTCTGCATTGAGGAGATAGCCCATGTCAAGATAGGCTGCATTCAGAGTGACTGTTGATACGTCGACTTTTGGACTTCGGGGACGAAAAACTATGTAGACTATAAGGATTATCAGGCCTCCTACTATTACAATGATCCAGAAGAGCGCACAAAATGCTGCTATAAGCCATGCTATGGGATTTGTTTTTCGATCTGGTGGCAGCCTCAAAGGGCCATGACCATGTCCATGCCGAGGGGGTGATATTGGATATTGGTGCGTAGGAAGATGAGAATTAGGTCCATGGTGCGGTTGATGAGGTTGTTCCTTGAGATGCTGTGGTGGTGGACCTGGTGGCGGTGGAGTGAAGTCACGGTGGTGCTGTGGTGGTGGGCGGCTTTGATGCCCCTGCAGGAATGGTTCTCTTACATGGGGTGCTAGTGGTTGTGTAGAAAGGTGAGATTCAGAGTCGTGATATGGTGGTGGTGGTGGTGGCGTACCGCTGTGACGCGGTGGTGGCCGATCTGGACGAAGTTGTTGTGGCTGCGGGGGTGTCCTACCATGATGCCTTGGTGGTGGAAAGAATTCGATGTCGGGTGCATGATGTCTTGTGGGCGGTGGTTGTACTTGTGGCCATGGAAGAAAGTGAGGGTTGGTCTCGCTTTCGTAGTGCTTTGGCTTTGGCATGATGGAAATTTGGAATGCCACAAGAAAATGAAGAAAAGAAGATTGGATTGTTCTCTTTTGTTGTTAGCTTGTGAGAAAATAAGGTTTAGGAATAGGAAGGATTGACGAAAAGGTAAAGAATCAAACATAGCTTCGGCCTCTAAGGCAAGCAATGTCAATTATGCTGGGTAAAAGTTTTGTGCCAATCTACTGATACTACTCCAATATGGATTCCAAGTTTCTTCAATCTTTTTTTGATCGGAGAGGCCGAGTGGAGTGTCTTAAATTGAGATAAAATGGAGATTGATAAATAGTCGTCATAACAATTAGCAAAATTGTAATACACCAAGAGGCAAGAGTAGCCATTTTCCTGTGTTTTCTGGTGCATTTTCTAGACTTGTTACTGTTATCAATCATCATATGTTTCTTCTTGTAATCATACTAAATATCCTCTTATATGTTAAGAACGCCACTACAAATTTCCACGGGTTCTCTTACTTTTTTAAGGTCTCTCATTGCTATCGTGATATATAGATTTGAGGGCTCAATTTATAATTATAAATTCCCACCGCTTCTCTTACCTAGCAAATTTCCTTTTTTTCTAAACATACTTCAATTTTTTTGACTTTGGGGGGAAAAAAGCTTTCTGTAACAAGGCTAACCTTTTCCTCCCTTCGGTAACCTTTTGTTATAGCAGGAGATCACTTAAATACCCTTGAAGAACGTTACTAATATATTTTATAACATTATCTCTTATTTTTCAAATATTTCAAAGAGAATCAATAGTCAAATTCGAATTGTGTCGCAGTGATGCTCAAGTTTTAAGAATGAGATCTAGGGTTCAAACCACACCATATCTATGCTATCTCCCCCATTGTGTCTATGTGTAAAAGATTGATGACCACTTGTGAAAAGGGTAATTTGTGCGTCTAATCTCTAAATGTCGTTCTTTTTTCAAATTTACCACTAAGGTGAAAAATACTATATTTAATTATATTCTTAACACAAATGTGTTGTGATGCCAAATGCAATGTGATATTTATGAAAAATATAGAAAATTTTATTGACGCTAAATATATTTAGGGTGCTATCTCATTAGAAACAGTACAAAGCCAAAAAACTGCATTTAGGGTGCCATCTCATTAGAAGCAGTATAGAGCCAAAAAACTACCCACTCTTTCTCACAATTTCAAGGGAAAAGAAAACAAATTTCACATACACGTACGAATTCTATAAAATCTACTGAATCGAAAAAAATTACATTAATTCTTATGAAAAGTAATTATTCTCAACAACAATAAAAATAACAAGAATTAAAGAATAACGCAGAGGTTGAATTTTCTTTAAATTTTAAATAATATTTTAATTGGTTGGAATAGTTTAATTGGTTATTTGTTTGATTGTTTGAAATAGTTTAATTGGTGTATAAAAATAGTATTTAATATATTTGCATGCCAAACAAGCCACTACAAGTTAAAGGCCAATTTGGCGGATTTCCCTCCAAGAGGACTTGTTGTGTCAAGGAATGAAATGTTTTAGGACTTCAACACTAAAATTGAAATTCAGGGACTCATTTGCAAAAAGATACAACGTTTAGGGACTAAATGCACTAATTACCCTCTTGTGAAAATGAAAAAGTTTGTAACTGCTACAAATTTGATATTTTCTAGAAGTGGAGTAGAAAGCAAGATTAGACAAGCGTAGCATATATTCCAACTCTCACTATACAAATTCCTTTTTTCTGATAAACTATACAAATTTCTAGGTCGTACAAGTTAATGCAATGCAAATTTTTAATATATAGAAAATATTAACATTCACTGACTGACAAAATGGCTTGAAATTTTATGGAATCAATCATTTATGCTTTCGTGGTGGGAATTTCAATCCAAAGTCTTCTTGTTACAGGTCTTTAATTAAATCATTATTATCTCGTCAGTTTTATAAAATATAATACTGAATTAGTACACGCTGAACTTAGTCGTGTCTATTAATTATCACAAATCATCTAACAATAAATACATATAGTAGGTTGATATTTTAATTATTGAATCTGATTATGACACCTTTAAAAAGTCTCGTTATGACGCCTCTCGGTCCATAGGAGTATATGGGACAAAAATGTTCACTCGCCCACCGGTGGGTCCATCCACACGTGGGAGGATCAATCACCGCTTTCTATTAGGCGGGAGCGGTGTAAGTTCATCCATCGGTGGGTAAGTGAACAAGACTGGTATATGGGACACGACAAGTGTGAAAATTTTCTTTTAATTTTCTTGTTGGAAAAAAAAAATGAAAAAACATCTTATTGTCCTGTGAAACAAAGAATTCCATACACGGGAATGTTAAAAGTCCATTTTCCAAGTTGCTTATACGATGATGACGCGGTTAATTTGACCAATTCTCTCTCTTTCTAGTCTCTCTGTCTTTATAGGTAGTTTCATGAGTGTACAAATTCTCTCTTATGGCAAGGCCCCGTTGAATTAGTATACTATTTTGAACTGTTCGTATCGTAGTTTGAATTTACGTATTCTAATACTGTTATGATCAAATGTGTGCTGCTGCAAGAATCCAGTCTCCAATAAACTACTGCCAGTACGTCTCTCTCTCTCTCTTTCTCTCTCTCTCTCTCAAATTCTTATTTTTCTACTTGTTTACTTGGTCATATTCGAGCTTGATTTCTTCCTTCTTTCTGATATTGGAAAATGAAGAATCTTTTGGAGGTTATGGTCAAGGGCTGAAGGGTTTTAGGTGGGAAATGCAGAATTTTGTTTTTTGAATGGTAGTTATATATTTGAAGATTCTTCAAGGAGTTTATAATTTCTGCCTGCTTTCCTAAAAGAATCCTTGTGTGGGTATCTTTGAAATTATATGTAAAAAGTTAAAAACTTTTTTCTGTGTCAAGATCCAATTTATATATGTTTCTGTGAGTTTCTTGGAATTTTATGAGAAGGGTTTGCAGCAACAATCCCCAGTTTTTAGTTTCTAGCGTTGAAAAATCGAAACATAACATTAATGTTTACCCTGGGGCTTACTGGAAGAGTCTTCAAAGGGATTTGATTAATTTCATAGAGTGGTAGTTTAAACTTCTGAGATGTTAGAGGAAGAGAATAAGGAGAGGCCTTCAGGTGGGAGTTGGAAAACATACTCAGTTTCTGTTTCGGCCGGATCACCTAGAAAGATTAATTCTAGGCCACAATGGAACAGCAAGGCTAGAGCAAGTTTGCCACCACTGCAGCCTCTTTTGGTTACTAGGTCTAGTAAGGAGGAGTGGCCGGTGGCCGGATCCGATGATATTGGCATATGGCCGTATCCCCCAACACCTGGTGGACGTCCTGTGTCTATGACGCCCAGTGGAAATTTGGCCGCCCCCCAACAGCCTTCTAGAGAATTTGAATTCAAGAAAGACAAGCTCTCCTTTTTCGATAAGGAATGTTCGAGAATTTTGGATCATGTATATTTAGGAAGCGAAGCTGTTGCAAAAAATCGTGAAATTCTCAAGCAGAAGGGAATAACCCATGTGCTCAACTGTGTGGGGTTTGTTTGTGCAGAATATTTCAAGAATGAGCTTGTGTACAAGACACTTTGGCTGCAGGACAGCCCATCTGAGGATATCACAAGTGTTCTTTATGATGTTTTCGATTACTTTGAAGATGTTAGAGAACAAGGTGGTCGTGTCTTTGTTCACTGTTGCCAAGGGGTATCTAGATCAACCTCTTTGGTTATTGCTTATCTTATGTGGAAAGAGGGGCAGAGCTTTGAGGATGCATTTCAACATGTCAAAGCAGCAAGAGAAGTGACTAACCCCAATATTGGATTTGCCTGTCAACTTTTGCTGTGCCAGAAGCGGGTACATGCCGAGCCTGCAAGCCCATCTTCTGTGCTCCGTATGTACAGAATGGCGCCTCACTCTCCATATGATCCCCTTCACATAGTTCCAAAGATCGTGAGTGAACCAGGTTCAGAAAGACTTGATTCTCGTGGAGCTTTCATTGTTCATGTTCCTTCAGCCATATTTGTTTGGATGGGGAAGCTTTGCTCCAAAGTGATGTCGGATAACGCAAAGGCAGCTGCCCATCAAGTTATCCGATATGAAAGGGCCCAAGGTCCAGTTTTAGCCATCAACGAAGATGAGGAAGCGTCTGATTTTTGGTGTGCTCTTGGCTTGCAGAAACAGACGGCAGATGGTTGTGGGATAGAGATAAGGAATGAGGAAGCAATTGCCCCATCCATTCATCCAAGCCTTGGTCAACGGAAAGTCGATGAATATGATCTAGATTTTCAACTCTTTCATAAAGCAATATCTGGTGGTATTGTTCCACCTTTTCCATTATCAGGAAGTGAAACTGAGACATGTATACCTGGTAAAGAAAATGGTTGGAGCAGATTGAGAAGAAAGATTGCTAGTGGTATCATGAAAGAACTTATCACATCTTCTAAATTGAGCTGCAGTTCAACACAGACAAATCAAGCACCAGATACTCCACTGTCACCATCACCTTCCTACAAAACTAGCAGCCCTGCTGCAAAAATGATGAATAGTTTCAAGGAAGTCGAATACACAGTTCCTTTCATTGATACTCCACCTTCACCATCACCTTCACTCAGTTCATTGGATTCTTTTAGTTCTTTTATTGTGAGCAAACCGAATTTGAGTTCAACATCCCCATCACTCTCACCTTCAAATTCTGATTCCTCAAGCTATTTTACCTTTTCTCCCTCATCATCTAACTGGTCAGAGATATCACAGTTATCAGCTCAGCCTTCACCTTCTGGATTAGATTCTACAGATCCTATTAAGACCAGGTTCTCAGATAGTTTGTGTTTACCTCTTCAAGCTTCTTCTCCTCCACCAGAAAAAATGCTTCTCCCTAGTCCTGCTTTGAGGGCCACTAATGTGTCACTTAGAGGAGGAACTTCAACCTCCCTTGCAGAGCGCAGAGGAAGCAGTCCTCCTCCGTGGATGATGCTACCTTCAGTGGATGAGGGAGATTTGTATATTGGATATGACAACTTCCAGCAGGAGGGATCTTCAGATACATACAAAGAACTAAGAGAAGAGCTAATGTATGATGCTGCTGACAATGATCTCTGAAGTTCGCTACCATATGAGAATGAGTAAGGAAGATTTCACCTCTCACCATGCAAATGCAACATAAAAGAATTTATTTATTTTTTATTTTTTTATTTAATTTTTTTTTAAATAATGCAATTGTGGGGATTTCGGGGAGGTGTTAGCATAGAATCGAACTTCAGACCTTGTCCTGGTAAGCTATCACTATTGGTCTAACGTAAGAGCATCTAGATCATTTAGCATTAGTTCACGTTTTGTCCAATTTGATTTTGACACGAACAATGCTTGATGTTTTATGCTTTATGGCGTGTTGTGCTCGGAAAGGAGCTGTCAACCAGCTCATTGATATCTCTTGGCATGCCTATTAGATTCTCATCGAGAAGGGTTTTGAGCGAATGTGCTTTTAGGCAGGACTTGCTCGAGTATTTCTGCACTTTGTTTAGAAGGATCAACTTGAGTCGTTCTAAACTATCTTTAGAATGACTATGCGTGGTTTCACATTCTTAGTTAGATAGATAATTTGCCTCAAGTCTTGTCATGTTGAGAGGAGAAACATAGATGATGGTTTCTATCTTGATCTCACTACTAAACTTGTGTCTACATTGTAATTGCAGATGCTTCAGCAACAAGAAGAACCATTGCAGTTCTGAATCATTTTGAACATTTGTATATACGTATTTGCGTAGGTTGAAATTGGGACAAATGTAGAGAATTTTACTTTGTTAAAGCATACATATTATTTGTATAATGCAGTAGAAAGATACATGCCTTTACTACAATGCCCAAATGCATCATCGTCTATTATTGAAGAAATGTTTGGACTGGTGGCCATTAAGCTTTTTCTATGGGCTTCATTTTTACCCAGTATGCTTCTGATGGGAAGTATTAGCTGGCCCATTAATCTAGGATGAGCCTTATCCCTTGACCCACTATGCTAACATTGGGCCTTGGATAACTGCCCATTAAGCTTGCTATGCGCAGTTGCAGCTCGTTAAGTTTCCAATACAACGTATCCGGTAACTAATTAAGCCAACATTGGGCCTTAGGAAGTGGCCCTTTAAACTTGACTCATTTAATGCGACCCTCTCTCTCTTGGATATAAGGTCCTACTTTCTTTTTTTATTTTAATTTATAGTCTTACTTCAAAATTGAAGAGTTATCTTTTGTCTTTTTACCAAATTAACCACATTTAATATTTTAGTAGTATAATTTTTTTTTTCACTAAGTAACAATATGTTGGATAAATCATTAAGATTTGCGTCTCCAATAACTTTTCTTAATTGTAGTGAAAAAATAAACAAGACCATGTGACTAAGAGGGAGAACTTTTTCTGAATATCAACCGCAAGAGTCCACTCAAATACCACTAACCCACATTTGTCATGGTGACTTCAAAAGAATACTGTTGTTATGAAGTTACTACAAGAATTATTATGAGAAGAAAAATATATAGAAGAGTACTCCAGGCTCCATAGTTTTGGGCAATTATCTAACAGATAGGGTTCCAAATTCAGAGCCCGATATCCAATCACACGATTATCGAATAAATCAAGTTCCAAGTTCAGAACCCGATATCCAGTGTGTGATTTGAGATCAGACTGTAAACTCAAAGCCCAGTCTTTTTTCCTTAGCCACACTAACAATGTTACTGGAAAATTTTCAATTTTAGTAACTTGAAAATTCAATAACTTAATTGAAATGTTCAAAGCAGGTTTAACTTGAACAGCGCGATCTTAATCAAATAGCAACTGATAATCACGTCTTCAACTGTTTAATTACACGGTAAAAGTGAGATTAAAAATAATAAGGCCGATTATATAAATTTTACTAACACTCGCATGTTAACCAAGCAACAAAATTTGATTGATTGATTAAAGTTTTTCAAGTCGATGGCAGTTAAAAACCGTAGATAACCTTCCTGTAAACTATTTGCGGCTCAAATCTCATTTTTTGATCTCAAAAAAGCCATTGTGGGGCCAAGTGCACTGCCTCTCAGCGCTTTATATGACCATGATTTCTTTCCTGAACTCTGCTGACCCTCATTATTTTCTTGCAACAACTGTGCCTTCTTAGCATTTAGAGTCTCAGTAATTTGGTCCCATATGCTTACTCCATTGTCTGCAAACGGAGGCAACATTTTTCAAAATCCAGAAATGTAAATAGGACACTTTAGGCAATGGAGAATAAACAATGGAGACAAACTTTACTCGGCGACTGTGCTTGTTCACCATGGTTTAACTCTCCATGTTCTACAAGCATAAAGTATACCGGGATGAGATGAGATAAATCTTCACTGTTCAATGAAAATACTCAAACCAGACTTCAACCCAATCCAAAAAAAATCTAAATCCAAGAATAAACAATTATACCTGGGGTTGGGGCCTGTATCTGTTTCTCGTTATTGCTAGGCAACTCAGGTTCTGCAGTACTTTTATTGCCTACAGGACCTTCATTACAGCAACTAGGGGATGAGATCTTGGACCTGTGATGCCTCCCTTGACGATACGGACGTCAACGAGAGATGATAAATCAATCTGCAGAGAATAAATGGTAAACACACCAAGAAACATCACTTTTCATATCAGCCCACTCATAAATACAAAACCCTAAATAGAATGAATAAGATATACACAAATCACCTCCAGTGATCCATCTTCTTTGTATAAGGAGTTATCTGGTTGAGTAGCAGATTCATCTTCTTCTGAGTTGTTGAAAAGAACAGGGTATTCAGGGACCGGCATCAGCATTGTTCGTTTGGATTCAGTGTTGAACCATGATACTTTTCCAACCTATGTCAAATGATGTGTTAGGAAGCCATCAATGTCAACTTATTCTTTAGAAGCCCTCAACGTTTTCCAACCTATATAATGTCAACTTATTCTTTAGAAGCCCTTACGGTTTTGATTTTCTTAAAATCAGTTCTCACTCGAACTCATTTCCAACCACATATTTGTCAAGCAATTTTGCACATAAATTCATAATTTTGCCTTACTTTCTAACTATCATATTGTCCCCAAAAATTCTCTATCACCATCAGTTCTCGAAAAACCAAAACCAACACAGAACATCCTATTAGGGTTGAGTTATACCCGGTAAGGTGAAAGCTCAGGTGTCCAAGATGGTGATAACTCCAGAATACGATATGCAATCAAGTCTCTTTCCTGCCAAAAAGGATTGCAATACAAGCTATGTAAATGAAAGAAGAAAGGTTTTCCCTGATGCACATGCTTCAGAATCTACCAATGTTGGTCCCAACTTTTATGTTAGGCTGAGCTTTAAATAATTTAGGTCTTGTTCTTGATAGCTTTTAGTCAACCAAAAATATCAACAAATTAGACATCAATATCAACCACATATCCTCTATAAGAAAATTAGTTTTTCACGTATCATAATTTCTCTGTACTTAACCACCACACATTCTCCCAAAAATCTCTTTTCAAAATAACTTTTGCACTTATTCAAACATGACATTTGCATATCCTGTAGATAGTCACAACAAAATGGGCATATACCGGTGAAAAAAGTTTAAACAAAGTCCATTGCTCCCACCAGCAACCACTAACTTTCATTACATTAAAAAATGAATACAGTAAAATGAAGAAGGCACCTTCATGCTTCAAAATCATGAACACATGATCACAGATACGGAAAAAACAATTATCAGTACCTTAGGTACATCAGCAAGGAGAGGAAGCTTGTCAAAGTCGATTCCTTCATCTGAAAGTTTCTCCTCTTTCTTACTCGATATTTCAGAAAAATCTCTGTTTGATACTTTATTTTTAGTTTGGGGACCGTAAGTAGGTTTCTCCCCGTAAGTAGGTTTCTCCCTTCCCCATTGTTGGCCCTTTCTCTTGCTTGAAATTCCATTCCACCACAGAGTTTCCTAAAGAGAGGAGGGGCAAATCAATATTCATCAGAGGATGGCGCCAATATGGAGGAGACACACCAACAAGCTGAGTAGTACTGAAGACAGCAGATGGAAAATGACTACCATCATCCCATCCACCCACTTGATTCGGGCATATTTGTCTAAGCTTAAACAAAAGAAGTTCTTTTAGATTTTTTACATATTCCATGTTTTTATATATTAAATTTGCCTTGAAGATTAATCTATTCAGAAAGTAACCATGACTTCACCAAGAAATAGCTCCCTTGCAACCCTGACAAATTAAAATATTGAGGTTTGCTTTTTTCAGGCTGTTTTTACTTGTGTCAATTTTCCCAGGGCAGATATCAAAATACTAAAAAACTTGCTCAGCGTCATATTCTTAAAAACACACTTTTGGGAGAAAAAGACAAATTTTGTAAAGAAAATTCAAAATGACATTTTCTTGTTTTCAATGTGTTTTAGAGTAAAAAACTGAAAACACTCAGAACAAAGAAAATAGATCTACTTTTTTCTTGAACTATAGTCAAACACAAAACTGAAAACTGAAATATGAAGAGATAGACCCAAAACTTTTCAAGCTTAGCCAACACTCAAACATGATACCAAGTTTCTTTTCTTAGAAAATATATCATAGGGAAAAAATAACAAAAAGAGATGGTACAATAAAATCTGTATTATGTACCAGGCATTGACAGTACAAATAGAGTTTGCTTATATTTATTGTTGTAGCAACATTAACAGACAAAATTAGAGGCTTGTTTAGTATTTTATTGACCCACTCGATATGAAATGAAAATAAGCAAGGGGTAGACAACAGCGAGCGCCTTGCCATAATAAAGTATAACCCAAAACCTTTATTGCTATTTTAACTGAATTTCTGTATGATGGTAGTCGCCTTAGATAATTATGTGTCAAGAATTATGCATACTTGATGCTACCTTATTTCAACCCAAAGCTCCATTATTCAAAAAAATATTTGTTAGACAATTCCCAAACCATTTTGCTACAATCCTCTTATCTGAAAGCCTTGCTTTGCATCAAGGGGGTAATGCAATGTAACTTCAAATAGTTTATTTCTGTGTATCTAACAACTTTTTATTACACCAAATCTGATATAGTGCAAGATTAATTGTTATCAGAAGCCGAAATTTCCTCTTAATCAAAACATTCTTCATATATAAGGACTTTCATGATTGCCCTCCCCTAGATTCTACGAGGTATTTCTGAAGGAATGATTACTCCCAACAATAAATTCTCAGGTGACTGGAGTTCAGACGCGTGCTCTTCCGATCTAATAAATAATAAATAAAAATCAATCTTCCAACATACAAACACAGCCCAAAAGAGATGCAAAAAATGTAATAATACTGAATATAGTCAACACCCAAATGCATAAGATGAAGCATACCGCAGGTGATTGAATTTGTTCCACAGCACGCTCTGCATCAACCCAATGATATTTCATATATTAGAACTCGGAGGCAATATAGTAAGCTGTAAACATGCAATTCCAAGAGACTTAGAAGTATCAGATCTTCTCAATTGCAAGGGGAGGAAAAACAAGATTCTGAAGTAACGCATACTGTAAAATCAATTTAGTGGTGATGATAAATTACAAGCAATTAACTAATGCATGCGACAGTGAACCTTAATGGGATTTTCAAGTAATTTTTTGCTTATAAAAATTAAATTAAAAAAATGTTACAAAAATGCGGGAAAAGGCCCCCAGAATCTAGATTACATATCTGCAGCCAGCATTCAGCTGTAAATCGCTAAAAGTGATATCAAATACAGAGCTCAGATTCGATTAGTTCAAAATCAGATTAAATGGCAAAAGTTTGGCAGATCATATATGTCTAAAATCCAGCAAAAAAGGTGAATTAAAATCACATCAAACAAGAATGTCGGACTAAACAGTTCCACAGAGAGAGAGAGAGAGAGAGAGGACCTTCTTCCAAAGGTTCAAAACGGATATGCCCTGGTCTTATAACAATGGGAACAACTTCAGCCTCCTTATTAAGTTGATCTGACAATTCAGGTTTATTAGCATTTTGATTTGTCTGTTCATGCGCGTCGCCATTTTGCATGGGTTGTCCGTGCTCTTCACCATTTTGATTTGGATGCTCATATGAATCAGTAGTTTGAATTTGTTGCTCAGAATTTTTGGATGTTTTAGACATATCACTTCCAGGCAATTGCCTCCAATAGAGCTACAAATTGAATATTTCACATAAAAAATAATTATCCGCTGGGTTGATGGGGAAAAGGATGTAAATACTTGGAAAACTCACCAGTCCCTTTGGTTGGCCATCCATGTCATTTCTTTCAAGCTTAGCCCGGTCCTTTCTCAAACTATGCTGTAAATTATAGCTATTTAGCTAGCATCCCCCAACAAGGGGTTGTGCGAGGAGTTAGCGGAATGGAAGTTTTTAGCAAATAAAAGCCCTCACCTGTCTCTGAGATTGATAATCCATCTCCTTTCTTTTAGCTTTATGACGGTCTTTTTTCTGTTTTTGCTGCAAAATTAAGGTAGCGGGTTTCTGATGCAACTCATGTCAGTATTTGAGAATTCTTTAATTTGCAAATTTGATAACTTACAATCCCCCCAGTTTCCTGAGCTTCATTTGCCTTCTGAAGTTTCGTCATTTCCTTTTTAAATTTCCTCTTAGCATACTTTCGCCTGGTACTTCTACTAATCTGCAAATATATAGGGAATACCTTTAAGAGCATTAGTAATGGAGAGAGCAATAAAGCAGCACTGTAACATGTCACGCCAAATTGTTAATAAAATACCACTGAAGTAGTGTCTTCAGAAACCAGAACCGAAACCACATACAAAATCAAATTTTCAGAGGATCTTGAATTTCCAAGCTGATCAAAAGGGTTCATCAGAATAAAAAATGGAAGAGTGCACTGATCAACATGGTAGAATTCTGATTAAGACAAGCTCCCAAACTGATGCAAAGTTCATATGAATTATGACATATCAAACTCTTATGTATTCCCCACAAAATAAGCATGCTCACATATCAGAATTAAAAATCATTCTAGTGCTTGACCTGCTAGGCAACAAAAACAGCAGAAATGTTAATTTATGTTAAAACTCATTCTACAACATACAAGATCAATATATGTTACATAAAGATACTGTAGTCAACTGGAGTAAACTAGTAAACTGACCTTTTTAGTTTCCTTTGATGCTAGGGTCTCTCCCTTGATCTTTTCTCCATTCTGCTTAAGCTTCTCACTTCTGCAGACATGAAAAGTTAGGAAAGTTCAGAGACCTACTGAAGAAGACATCCCATCCTGAAGATGTGCATAGGTAAGATATGAAAGCTACACATGACAATAAAATGAGTAACCCGTCAACCGCCTGATTGCACAGGCAAGATTTCTGAAGTCATTTCTAGATTTCTGGAGTCATTTCTCTTAAACCACAACAGTGAGGATATCACTAGTTTTAAAAAAAAAATAAATAAATAAAATATAAAAAAAAGGACAGGCTCAATGGCGTATCAAATTAAACCTTGGAGAAGGAAAAGAAATAGGAACTATTAGTGGCCATTAAGTATTCAAACAAGAATCTAATACAATCCTCGTCTCAAAGTAAATGTTAACATCTTCGTGTTATCTCCACGGGCGCATATATATGTTGTGTATGCATTTGAGTGTTTTCATTGTAAAAAAAAAAAAAAAAAAACTGACAACACATAGAAAAAGGAAAATAAATTTACTATTTTCTTAAATTACAGTAAAAACACAAAATAGAAAATGAACTACAAACTCGTAATTGAAAACTAAAACACAAAGAGAACAGGCCCTTAGTGTCTTGATTAGAATAAAAGTAATAACTAAAGTACAAGTTTTAAAACAACATTGCATGAAAAGAAGAAAATATCTTGTGCACAAACCTACCTTTCTGCATCTTCTCTGTTTTCAACGTTTTTATCCTGAATAGATGTATTTTCCATTAAAGGAATGAGAAGAAGTAATATCTTGTGCACAAACCTACCTTTCTGCATCTTCTTCGTTTTCAACATTTTTATCCTGAATAGATGTACTTTTTATTAAGGGAAGGCTCTTTTCTGCGGGAACATCATTTGCAACATTTACCGAAGCCCCAGAACATCGTTTCTTCTTTCTGTAACTCACAAACAAAAAGCATTGTATAATCCATTACATTTGGGACCAGTAAACGCACTAGATGTGTGCCCAAATTAAAACATGAAGGTATTTATAATAAAATGGGTGTAAAACAGAACTCAGTTACATACTTTGAGAGCTGACATTCCTCTACTGCTTTTCTTTTTCTTTTCTTGGAAACATCATTTCCTCCGATCTGCCTTCCAAACGTTTCAACAACTTTTGACCCTCATCTTCATCATTTTCTTTGGGTTCGTCACTCTCGTAACCTCCCTTTTCTTTCTCAAACTCCTCATTGGCTAAAAGAAAGATGCCATTGTTTATGGGTTGCTTGTCCAGGGCTTTCAATTTCTGAACTGAATTAGAAACATTGTTTCCCTCTATGGACAAAGTAATTGCTCTCTTCTTCACTCTGACACTGCAAGCAAAACAGACCATACACAAATTTTATATTTTTCCATAAACTCACAAAAGTAGAAGGTGATGCCACCAATTCCATTTACTTTTACGATTATCAGATAAACTAACCTGATTATATCTTTATCCTTTAGAATGCAAGCTGATTCAAATGGTGGCAACACATAGCCATCAATCTACAAGAGAAGAAGTGAAAAGTGAAAAAATAATTACCCCAGCAAAATCACGAACATATAAATAATCCCTAAAATGGAATTCAGCCACATTTCGGATCAAGAGATCGGAAGAGCGTCATTTTAGTTGATCAGTAACCCTGCATCATCAATCATCAACACTGAGTTAAGAATTAAAGCACTTATCTTAACCACTAGTACGGTATCATCGAATCATCTAATTTTTCTAAAAGCTGAGCAACTCACTTAATTCGTAGAATAAAACTGGGAGCACCAGAATCAAACCAGAACCAAGAGCAACTAGTAAAACGAATCTTAATGCGTCAATAGTTGCATCATCAACAGTGACACTGAAAAGGAAACTAAAAATACAAATCATCAAGACATGAAATATTTTTCTCGTCCAGATAAATCATTCATAAATATATACTACATCCTTCCCACAAAGATAGGCCTGTTACGTTTTCATAAAGATTAAGAAAAATTCAATTAATGTTGATGGAAAAGTAAAACTTAAGAACGATCTCTTGATATACCCTTTGATCTACTAAATATTGCACTTTAATAGTTCTATTTTGTCAATAATAATGCACATTAAATAGAGACACATAAGAAAATTAAGATTTCGGCTACATTTCTACAAGGAAAATGGCCTATAATTTAGGACAAACAAAAAAAGGAATATAAGCCTATCTTTGTGAAAGGAGGTAGTACATCTTTTTCCCCGTATGTGCAGTCAAAAGAAAGAACAACAAATAATCAACCAAAATATCCATATTATTAAAGATGTTAGAAATATCACGATCAGCTGCAAAGTTTTTAATTGAGAAACCCAGATCATACATTGTATGCACATGTAGATATCCCCAAAAAACGCAAAGAATGGCATGTTTATGGCTGGCAAGCAGAACCTATTTTATATTCCGATCTCTTTAAGGTAAACCATTTAGACCATTTTTGCAAATTTCCGGAGTATATAGGCATATGGATTTGTGCATACACACTTTCATATCTACAGAAACTAAAAAATATAAAGGAACTTAAAAAAGAAAAGATGCGGCGGAGGAATGCGTGATTACGGAGAGAAGAAGCCCATGGGGGCATGAATGTTGAAGCTGAAAAGCGTGAACGAGATGAGAAACGACTTCAGAAATGGTCTTTTGCTGATTGATGTTGAGCAAAACCCAGCTTCGATTAAGTCCCTCCGATTTCTGGGCTTTGCTCAAAATAAAGTCATCTTTGAAAACCAATCGAACCCTCCTCATGCTCTCCATCTCATGCAACAATTCAATCAGCTCACTCTATATGCCTGAGTTTTCCGTGAGGAATTTGTGAAGTTTTCGAAGGAGGGTTCGGGTCCTTAAACCCTCTACTGAGAACTGATACTGAACTGTTCTTCCGTCTCTCTTCCTGCGTGCACAGTGATTCGTGATTGATTACCCGCTTTAGCAAAAGCGCGCATCATAAAGTTGGACGTTAGGCGCTTCACGATTTTATGGTCGGTCATTGTACATCCAACATCTTAATCCAAATCCTAAATATATGCTTAACTGAATGGTACAACTTACTTTCCTTGTGGTACAACAAAATCGCAATTGAGTGTTATCTTGACAAAATCGCCACCCCCCCCCCCCCTTTTCTGTGACTGTGAACCTATTTACTGCTTTCCCACCCAAATATGTCCCGGTTTTTTTCTTTTTTTTTTTCTTTCTTTTATTTTTTGAGACATTTTCCTGAAGAGCTGTCACCTCTTTTTATAAACGAAAAGAAATCTAGGTAGGGTATTCGAAGCAGCTTCTCTATATAATATCATAAATAATAATATAATATAAATAAAGGACTAGTCATCATATATTATTATATTATATTATCATATAATATAATATAATATATAATACAAAAGTTTTCAATTGAATTTAATACTTAATTGTAATTTTCTCGCCCATAATTTTCTTTACTTCATCATAATTTTGCACAATGATTTGGGTCGAGTTACTACCTCTACAACTGGTACCCCAATTGATTTTATGGAAACCAAATTATTTTATTTATTTTTTATGAAAGCATAGTAATTCTCATAATGGGTGAATGAAATTAATACTCCGTCAATGAACAAAAATTGTCTCAAAGACGAACTACTAAAATATTACTAGAATAATCATAAATCATATAATATATAATACAAGAGTTTTCAATTGAATTAGATACTCAATTGCAATTTTCCTGCTCATAATTTTGCTTACCTCGTCATGATTTTGCAGAGTGATTTGGGCTGGGTTACTGCCTCTACAGCTGGTGCCCCAATTGATTTTATGGAAACCAAATTATTTTATTTATTTAATTTATGAAAGTATAGTAATTCCCTTAATTGGTGAATGAAATTAATGCTCTGTCAATGAACAAAAATTGTCTCAAAGACGAACTACTAAAATATTACTAGAATAATCACGAAATTTTTTGCCCCAGTTGGTTTCATTATTTTATTTTACTTATTTATTTTATGAAAGCATAGTAATTCTCATAATGAATGAATGAAAACAATGCTCCGTTAATGAACACGAATCGTCTCAAAAACGAACTGCTAAAATATTACTAGAATAATTATGAAATTCTTTGCCCCAATTGGTTTTATTTTATTTTATTTATTTAATTTATGAAATCAAAGTAATTCCTATAATGTGTGAATGAAACTAATGCTCCGTCAATGAACATGAATTGCCCTTAAAGACGTTTATTTCCCTTGAATTACTATGCTTTCGTATATCTTTCCCTCATCCCTTCAATCTTCAATTTTCCTATAATTTTCAAAATTCATTCCCATAATTCCTCCCCTTCTAAAATCACAAAATTTTATCTTTATAAAACCCTTTCTTAGACTCCTTGAATCTATCACCACCGTCATTTACTATTCCCTAAGCATTTTATTCCTGCTTGTGCCTCCTTCTACACGAAACCCCAATTTTCTTGCTATTGATTCATTCGAGTTGCGATGGCAGTGGAGTCCAAGGCTATAGATGTACCTTGGCTTAATCAAGTGGATGAACGCTATGCAAAATGGCAATTTTTGGTACGCGTCTTCTGGTTGTGGCATGTTCATTCAAGATATAGGATGAATGAAGTCACCTTAATCGATATGGTTCAATGTGGCTCTAATTCTTGCCTTTATTTGTAATTTGATATAACAAGTTTTAGTGACTCCTTTTTGGTTTTCTAATGGGTATTTCGTGCTGTGCTTCACTTTAGCCATGAGGGATTTTCATTTAGTGTAGTTTAGCTAAAAGGGTTCTTTTATTTGTCTTCTAGCACAAATATCTAGAATTCTAGATTGAATTATAAGCTTTATTATAGATTGCTTACACGCTGTTTGATTTTTTTTTTTTGGGTTCTGTAATCATATTACATTTTTAATTATTTTTATTTTATTTTTGTTGTTTTTAAATTCTGATAGTCTAAGGTCCAATGACACTTTAGTTGCTGGTAATTTAGGGATACTAAGATATATAGGCTATGGATATTGAGCTTGATATTGGTTATACCTTCTACGTTTTTTTTTTTATTTGGTCGTGCCCAGGGATAAATGCATTTGGAAAACAAATATTTTCAATCGCATAAAATGTTAGCCCAATGTTGGAATGTGCGTTGTTAAATGAACTGTTTGGAATTACGTTGGCGTGTCTGTGTCTTCCCTTAAGCCATAGGGGATTTTCTTCAATTGACACTGAAGTGCCACGTTAGGTATTATTCTATTTTGGTTTAATGAAAAAACCGAAATAGAAGTATTGAATTGATAGATTTGATCGAGGATGATAATGCATAAATGATCCCATTAGTTCATAGCTTCACAAGGAAATTCTGTGCTATATCTTTGTTTCTCTAAGTTTTGATTCTGTTTGGTCCCAATCTATATTGTCTTCTCACCTTATCTAGGGATTGTGATTTTGGATATGTTTTATTGATCATAGATCTTGCTAATTCATAGAATATGAAAATTGTCTAATGATTTTATTTTCTTGAGGTTTTGTTAAAAAGTTTAATGTATAGAATGGAGAAAGATCTTACTGCTTATGTATCATGCACTTGAGGATATTTCTAGAGGTTGTCAGAAAATGGGTAATTTCCAATTCATTATTAAAAATATGCATCAGCCTCTTTTCACATCCCAATGGTTAAAAATAATGAAAAACTAAATGAAAATATTAAAACTCAAAAATCATAAACAAAGAATAAAATCAACTGATAAAAGTAAGGTTTTCAGAAAATGGGTAATTTCCAATTCTCACCAATCTTTTTACTTAAAACGAAGGACTAAAAAAGTTTAAAAACCAATGACTAAGTCACTGGCATCAAATAATGGGCGACTACCAAGGAAATATATAAAACTAAGCCATTCAAAAAGAGGGACTAATGCATAAATGTAAAACAGTAAGGTAAAAACTAAATAATATATTATGAAAAACCAAGGAATATAACATTGTGCAAGGCATAATTTTCTATTGTAAAAAATTCACTAGCCTCTAAAGGAGAAGGGAAATAAAGGGGTCATAATTATATTGATAAATAAAATATTAATATGAGAAAATTTAAAATACAAGTACCCTAACATTTATAATATGAAAATTTTTTTAATATGACAAATAAATTGATTAGGGTTTTTGTATTTATAATACAAAATTTATGAAAAACCTTTATAACTTTTGTATTATAGCTTTTTATTATAATACTTGAAGGCTAATTATAATCACACTACATTTTTATTAATCTCACCAAGACGAAGTATCACCCAGTTAAAAATGTATGTGAGGAAACATGGTATTATCCGGTTGAAATAATAAGTCTAAGGTACCTTTTTATGGGTGTGAAAATTTTTATGTGAACGCATATCGAGTGAATACGGGTATGTACATACACGACAAGTATTATTAGACTGTTAACTAATAATATTACATAAGTTAGATGATATAAACGTGAAATATAGTAACGTATTAATCAAGTAAATCAATGGGTAACTATTAATATATTATTAATTTAACGTGTCAAATACTAAATCAAAGTTGTATATTTACTGGTTTTGTTGTGCAAATCCGATGGTACTTATTTATTCAATATTTTATTGTTCATAATTATTGAATTATTTTTGGAATTAGTCTTCACATCACGGTAAAATACTAGACTCATAGTTACTATAGTTGATTGTGATTCAATCATTTAATTGCTAATTATTACAACTTTATATAGATTATGTGATTTGTAATTCACATATCAATTCATAATTCTAGACAATACAACTGATATATTATACTTTATTTGTGACATTATCTCCAGACTTACACTTCAATTTTTATATGAATGTACACTATAACTATACCCATACAACACACGGGTGAAAAAAATATAGTTATATTCATACCATAGTTATTGTTTTGTATGCCACATTATAATTATTTTAAAGGTTCTCATTATTTACTTTTTATTACAAGCGTATCATTAACTTTTTTCCCTTCAAATTTCATCGTTAATCTTCCACTAATTGATATTTTATCTATATAGATATTTTTTGTCTAAATATTTTCTTTTTTTAGACATCAAATTACTTATTTATCCACGTTAATTTAAGAAAACTAAAATATAATGACTAAGAAGCACACATTTTGGTTTTTACTTCAAACAATATTATCATAGTTTAGATATAAACTATTATTTATGTAACAAGTAAGTTAATTGTTAAAAATTAATTACAGAAAATGATACAGAAAACTTGAGGTCATAATTTTGTAGTAACAAAAAAGTTGTAGCCCACATCGTACAATTAAAATTAAAATGTGGCGCTTAGTGGAAATATAATTAGCCTAAATAATTATATAAAAGAGCCTAAAAAAGGCCATGATCGACCAACTTTTCCTCCAATTCTTCCCTTTCCAAGTACAAATGAACTTGCTATTAGTGTAACCATTTTTAGCACAAATACTATACGTACACATTTTTCTCTTCTTTCCAAAAATTCGACACTATTTGTAAATTGAAATGTGTAATATGGATGTTAAATCAAAGATTTCAATGTGAACTTTAATAATTGCTACAAGAGAAAGTTATCTATAAGTACAAAGTCCGTAAAAATGTGTAAAAAATTAAAGGTAAATAGTTACACTTTAAGTTTACACTTTTCACCAGTACCAAAATTTTTTTAAGTTAATACAATTAAATCCTATTAATTTAAATAATGTTTTGATTTAATTCAATGTGGTCATAAAAACTTTAATGGCCTCCATTCTCGTTTCATTTTTTTGGGGTCAAAATAAACTTAAATGATGTACATGATATCTTTATAAATAAGTTCAACTAACTCCTAAGAATATCTTAACTTTACACATTTCAGTTGAGTTGATTCTACAAATTGACACTATTATTTTCAAATTTATTATTATTTGATTGAATTTATCAAATAATCTAAATTACTTGGTTCATCTAATTTTGTAAAATAAATAAATAAAAATATAGCCACAATTCTCAAACTGAGTCAAAACTTAATTACTCAATTAAATTATTACAATTAACCATGGAGGAAAAAAAAGAAGATGAAAAAATTGAGACCAAACTAATAAAGCCCAAAGAAGACATATATTATTCCTTTTCTTGAATTTTTTTCTTAAGTACTTATTTTTTTTTTATATAAAGGGAGATAGGGGAGGGGAGAGATAATAGGGGAAGAGTAGGTGTGATTCGAACCTAGGACCTTTTGCCTGAAACTTGAATACTTAACCACTGTAACACTTACTTGAATCACTTTTTCTTAAGTATTTAGGTTATTACTTATTATATAAAATAAAAGTTAAAATAAAATATAATGCACTTTTAAATATTTTTCTCTAAGTAATATATATATGTATGTATATTAATGATGTTAATCTCAACTCACAATACATAAGATTAATTTTGTAAGGTCAAAGAACATATGTGATATCGTGCAATGTCTAATAATAAGCAAATTGCGTGCAACACATGCTCCATCACTACTATATATATGTGTGTGTGTGTGTGTCTTACAGCAACCTTCAATTATACTCCAATCGGACGACCCAAAAAAAAAAAAAGAACACACCGTTTTAAGGGTAATGCTATTTATAATTACTAGTGTTAGCTCCATATTAAGGTGATACTAAATGATAAGTTGAATCAAATGTCACATAAACTAGTGTCAAGCACCACTGGTACTACATAGCAATATTCTTTTTAAGAATGATTAGAAGATCAAAGGCGAATTTTTGACTTGTTTTCTACTTTTCCACCATAACCCTATATTTTTGAATTGTTCAATTAAGTCCTTAATAATTTTTTTAAATCTAATTCAATATCATCCTCAACTTTGTTGTCAATTAAAACTAAGTGATAGATAACATAACTTTCTAAATAATTTATCTTGATTAAATGTTTTAGTTTTAGATAAGTAGGATATACAAAAAATAACTTACATATCCGTTTGGCAAACATTTATAATTTAGTTGGTTTATAAATAGATTTAAAATTCAAATTTAGTATAAGTGTCGTAAAGTTAATGATTAAAATGATGATAAAGCTTACATCACATCAAATATATATCTTACTAGTCTGTTGCTATATTTCTGAAATTTGAAAGTTACATAGTTAAGATGTTCAAAACCATAATTACATTACAAAAGGATTGTTGAGGAGGGAATTCAAACCCTAATTCTAAGGTGTGGAAAGCCTACTTGAATGACACATAGTGACATAGGTCTTGGCATATTCTTTTTTTTTTTTTTTTTTTCAAAGGGAACAAAACTATAATCTTACCTTAATTCATATAAAAAGATTCAACATAGTACTTTTTAATTGGACTGTTGTGATAAACATGAATGGAATAGAAATTGAGACCAAACTATCAAATTTTGTACATTATGTATTCCTTTATTTTTATTATTACGACTCATTCGTCGCAATTATATAGGCTCATTTACTTTTTCACAAATATATTATAAAAAACTTATTGAAATGTACATTTCACAAATGATTTTTTAATCTACTATTCTTATTTAATGCGTGCATATCAGTTAATTAATATATAATAGTTATAACTAAGCAAATTAAATAAGTTTATTTTGATAAAATAATAAATAAACACTTCTCAATTTAGAAACGAGCAGATACATCATCATATATCATCATATCATATTATATCATCAAATCATATATAATACAAGAGTTTTTAATTGGATTTGAGATCTCAATTGCAATTTTCACGCCCATAATTTTGTTGACATCACCATGATGTTGCATAATTTTTCAAAATTCATTTCATAATTCCTCCCCTTCTAAAATCATAAAATTTTATCTTTATATAATTTTTAAATTTTCCTTTCTTAGAATCATTGAATCTATGGAAACCAAACCCCAAAAAATCACTTTTCTATTATTATAATAAATATTATTATTTATTATTATTTAGCGACGTAGATTGCATGAAAATTATAAAGTTAAATTAAATTTTCTTGAAATCGTGACAATTTATGTAACATTTTTATATATTGTACGGCGTAGTGATTATATATATCTATATATTGTGACGCAGTTGTTACAGGGCATGAGGCATTCCGTTTTAAGTATTATTCTATACTGTTGTTCCAATTGGATAAACTTTTTTAAATTATTGTCTATAAAAATTTTACATTGCTACTTGTCATGCATAAAACTCTAGATTTGTAAATAAAAAAATCATTTTTCTATTAGAGAAATTATAACTCAGCTATTATTGATCTCCATGATCAGGTTTCTTAATAAAAGTCTTTCGAATATAAAACAATTTGGAGTTAGTGTAATTTTATCAATATATAAATTTTGTCAATTCAAAGTTAACTCACTAACCCAGATGATACAAAAAAAGAAACTCCTTCACTAAAAAGAAACTAGATTTTACACCCGTGCGATACACGGGGTAGTGATCTAGTGACAAAACCATAGTGCGATGCACGGGGTAGTGATCTAGTGACAAAACCATACTTCAAAAGTAGTGTGATAAGAGTTGATGCTTGATGTCCTAAAACGAATATAAAAAATTTAGCCTACACAAATAAAATGTGGATTGTACAGTAGCAAATAGTATATAATAGCAAAGTAAAGAATGTCTCATAAATACCACCTTACATAGATTAACTGGAACCAAGTAAAGATTCCAGCTGAGTACATGAATATCCTTGAAGAGCATTCAAAAGAGCAAAAAAAAAAAAAAGGATGTTAAGTATATATAAATATAATAAAGGATACATCTAAGTAATCAAAAGGTATGTTGTAGTAATTAACTTAAAAAATTAATCCAAATTTCTAAAAACTTCTTTGAACACCACGTTGACAGTTTTGTTACTCCAATGCCCATCACAATCACAAATCATTAACTTCAACCCTTTCTGCTTGTTACTTGAGAAACAGCAACATAGAGTTGACCATGACTAAAAATTGGTCTATTCAAGAAAACTCCTACATGGGAAAGTGATTGTCCTTGACTCTTAGTGATTGTCATTGTATATGATACCTTAATGGAAATTGACGCCGTTGGAATATGAATGGCAATCTAATGTCAGACGGCATCAAAGTCAGCCTTGGTATTAAAAACTCATCCCCAGCATTGGGACCACTCAAAATCCTTACTTCTATTATATGACGACCTAGCTTGGTAACCATCAATCTTGTCCCGTTACATAGACCAGCCATAGGATCAATATTTCTCAACAACATCACTGGTACGCCGACTTTCAATCGTAACTCATGATTCGGGACCCCAGAAGATGGTATACTGTTCAAATACACAGGTATATGTAGATTTTGAACTAATTCACTATATGAATCAGACTTGCAGGTCACATCTGAGCTCAAGTAAGTCTTTTCAGCAGAAGGATTGAGCGAAACAATATGTTTATTGACCATGTCAACTATGTCAAGTGTTGGTGCGAGAATAGCTCTACCATTTAGGAAGGTACTATCACAACCACTGGCTAAAAAATCAGGATATGTACTATTAACTATTGAAGTCACTGGATCACCTGAGTCATGAACCAAAAGGTCATCAGAAATTTCAATATCAGCATAACCATCATTTTTGCCAGAAACTGTACCGTCACCAATGCTTGAAATTCAATCTGAGAAAGCCCTCAACTCCATGCATTCGTTGCCATTCCGAAGACCTTCCAATCTCATGTTTTTCGTCAGTTTCAAAACTTTACAATGATTCCACAAATCTGACGAATTAATAGAGGCATTCACAATTTCTTGTCTGCTTCCCTTTGGTATAACATGTAGTATCTGGTGAAAGTCACCTCCAAACACTACTGTTTTACCTCCAAATGGTTTGCTCATACTAATCTAATTGTGTTCTCATAGGATATCTCGCATACTTCGATCAAGAGCCTAAAAACAATATATATTCATCATTGGTGCCTCATCCCATATGATAAGGCTCGCCTTAGTTATCAGTGCAGCAAGTAGGCTTCCTTGTTTGATGTTGCAAGTAGATTCGTCAGTTGGGTTGAGCGGTATCGTAAATCTAGAATGTGCAGTTTGACCTCCTGGCAAAACGAGAGATGCAATACCGCTTGAAGCTACATTTAACACAATATCTCCTTTAAACCTCAATGCTGCCGACAAAGTATTCCAAATGAATGTTTTGCCTGTCCCTGCATATCCATATAAAAAAAATACCCATCCTTTATCTGCATTAACAGATTTCATGATGGTGTCATAAGCATTGTGCTGCTCATCTGTTAACTTTGATAGCAACTCTTCATGTTCTGTGGCCATTGCTTCTTTATCATAATGTTGTTCTTCATGAATCAAACTATTCAAGTCATCTGTTTGAATGACATTGATAGGGTAAGGCATACAATCATGGTCACGGAGGCTTTTACCTGTCTTTTTCAACAATTTTTCAACCTCAACCAAAGTAAGATTTTGTATATCTTCGTCGGATAATTGAAGATCTAGGGGAAAAATGTAATAGAGTTTCAATTATGCTCAACTTAGCCTAAAAGTATATACTTATTTAGGCAAACCACATAGGAAGTAAATAGAAAGCACATTAGAATAGCATAAAAAGCATATATTGAATTTGCCTTGGCAATTCCGTAATTTCCGTTGATTGTAGAGAACATCATCTGATAGATAAGACCAACATTTATCCCAAACGTACTCAGGTCTAGAGAGGCAATCGAATGTCAATAAAGTCGTGAATAGGGTTCTCAAAGAATGAGCTAAACCCCATTGACTGGCCTCGGCTATTCCATCAATATACTCTTTATCATCGTCAAGAAGACCACGAGCAAAACATGCATCCCTGAATGTATCGTATACGACACCATCAACAGTTCGAAGCTTTTCATAACTTGTGGCACCTCGAACGACATTCAGGAGAGTTATAAGGTAATACTTCTCTCCGGCACCAGGCTGTACAAAGAAAACCCTACCAATAGCAAACCGTTGCTGTCTAGGTACCCACTCTTGTGTTTTCGGTCTCCAAACAAAGCTTTTTGGAAATTCAACATATGTCAAATTTCTCGCCTTGGGATATTTCTTATTTGCTTCCATCCAACCGAGAAACTTACTTTGATGCACATATGGTTTATTAAGAATCACATCAACTGGATCTTCATCTGCATAAAGGATATTTTGTTCCTTTGGCAAATGAAAACTCAAGGTTTCAATTGGTACATCCTTGTATTGAATGTTGAAGACAAAGATCCTCCAGACAGCTTCATACGCAGAAATCTATCTGCAGTCATAATACATGGCTATCTCATCAACTTCCTTCTCTGATTCAGAATCTACAGTGTTACTAAAAGAGACTATAACGCGATCATGACCCTTGTTTATGTACTTGAACAGGTATTTAATTGACTTAGACTGGTTACACCACTCAACATTTATGTGAGCTCCATACTTCAGTAGAAGTTACTTGTTGTGTGGGATTACGTATTTGTTGTCAACTTCAACACCATTTTTTTCAATCTTTAGATGATTATTTGCTCGTCTATAAATAGGATAGCCAATTTCATCAATTCTGGTCTGCTCTATGAACTTCTTAGGAAAATGCTTTGTACAATTGCCTTTGTCCATGTACAGAGACTTGGGGTTCAAATGTCCACATGGACCATGAATCATTAAATCTCTAACGGCATTATAGTATTCAGGCTCAGCTTTCTCATCTGGAATCTCAGCTGATATAATTCTGTCAATAACGATCGGATCAGGAGACCTTTTTGGGTGAGATAGAAACAACAAAATATGCGCATGGGGTAGTCCACTCTTTTGGAATTCTACAGTGTATATGACTGCGAAGTATAAAAGAGATAAAGATTAGCTCAAAGATTGAAGAATAATTTAGTTAACGTAAAGTAATAAAATTATTGACGGTAAGACTTAAAAGGATGGTTATTATAGTAAAATAATAAAAAGAATTAATTACTAGCTCTAACTTTACTGAAAATCTTATTCTTCTTGAGGTCCTTGATCAAGTGATCTAGCTTGACTCCAAATATCCTGCAGATGATGTCAGGACGATCCTCCGGTCTCAAACCCTTTTTCTCAACAAATCGGGTGATCTCTGGCCATTTAGGATTGCAGGTGAAGGTGATAAACAAGTTGGGATAGCCAGCCCACCTACAGATTGCCATAGCATCTTGATAATTCTGTAGTGTGTTGTGTGCACCACCAGTGAATGTCTGAGGCAATATCACTCGCTTCCCAAGTTTTCTAGTATCAGTTTCCCCCTTTTCAATTGCATCTGCCAAGCCTTTGTACATTTCACACTGTAATTCCTTTTGATGAGACCGAATATATTGTAGCCGAGACGACTCAACCATTGTGTATCCATCAACTATAAATTGCTTAAATAGTCTCCTAAACCTCAAGATGTATGATGATTCATCGGCTCGCTCTTGTAGCCTAAAAGCAAAGTATTCCCTTTGTGTTACTGTGTTCCTCGAAGATGTAGATGTTGATTCTGAGACCCCTCGCTTGATATCATTCCTATAGCCATCCTGACCGAAAGGAAACAGCAATGGGTATTGAAGACCGAGGTACTGCTGCTGCAACTAATTGATACGTTGAAGCTTTCCTCTTCTGGTTTGGATGATAATGTCTCACTCTCCTCGAGAAGAGTCGAGATTACCCTCCACTATTGCGAAAACTTCTTTTTTTTTTCAAAGAGGACATACATCTTTCCATTCCGATCTCCGTTTAACAATAAGCCTAAGTTTTATGTTAGCAACTTCATTTTGATCAACTCTGTCTCTAGTCATTCTAAACCATTGAGCTAACACATTTTTTGAATCGAGCATCCCCTCTAGGTCAGCGACAATATCCTCATGTAAGTTGGTTTCGCCGGATAATGCCCTAAAAAACATCAAGAATTAGAAATGACATATCTTGTACATTCAACGTTAGAAAAATGTACAACTTAATTATTCGTAGAGGATTAGCATAACAATCTTACCGAAGAGAATGAATTCTATTTGCAATCTCATTTTCACCATCATTAATCCACATCTGGGCAAATTTGGGTGCTTCACCACTCTGAGGCAATAAAGTACCAATCATATGGTGATTCTCACCATTTATTCAAAATATAGGTGGTGCACTTCCAGTGTTGTATCGCTTATCAATTTTGCCACCCATTGAAGTGAAGGAGAACAATGCATTGTAAGAGCACAAATTCTCAGTAAAGTTTTTACTCCTTTCATCAATGCCATAAAGTAAGTCGTTAAGAACTCTAGGGGGATCCTTCATTAGTGGTAAGACAAGTTTTCCTTTGACGCAACACAAGGAAAACTCCAGATTCTCTGTGTCTCTACCTTTGTTGGATCTCTCATCGTACCAGAAAAATGCTCCACAATATGGACATTCTACTGTGGGCTTTCCGATGTCATAAAATTCTGCTTAGAATATTTTTGTACATGGATTAAGAATTATTTATGACGTGATAAGATTAGAAAAAAATGAATAGTTTATTATCCTTGAGAGCAATAAAAAATTAGGGAATACAAGAATCATATTTGATATACCATATGACCCATTTATAAAACACATAATTTATCGAAATGTTCATCAAAACAAACATTTATTTATATTGTAGCAGTAATGTAGGTAATATAAAAAGTGTGGGATCCTTAGTTTAAAACGTGATTAATATATTTAGCATTGGACACATTAATTTTCTAATAGATATCAGAAATTGTTTATATTAAACTATAATTTGATTAGAGTTGTCAAGTGTTAAATATGTTATTTCATTTTATTTAGGCAGAGCACGTTGAGAGTAAATTGTAGGACAGTCAGACGTGTGCTCTTCCGATCTATAATTTTAGTTTACACGTTGGACTCGTGTTCATCATTAAAATTAATTATGTATTAAATTCTTTTTAGTCAAAATAATTCAAAATTGGTTTATTATTTTTATATTAGTTGATCTTAAATTTCATATTTAGCCCTGAACAATATCATAGATGTGTAATTTTTTTATTAAAATTTAGTTATTTTAGATATTCAATTATATTATTACTTAATTAGTTCCTGTAAAATTTAATTTCCATATTGATAACAAAGCACTATTTATCCGTGGTTGTTAAAGTAAAAATTTTGAATTGAATCGGTGGATGGGTGCTGTGTATTGGACCGATGAACCGAATCACAAATTGTAAGATTTTAAACTATATTAAGTATTTATACAGATAATCCGTATTAGAACGTCATAATAATAGTAATAATAATAAAGTTTATAAACCAAAACTAACTAAAATCGAGCGATAAAACTAATGAATAACTACCATTATTCTAAATAATCCATCCGACAATTTGTTTACAATTAATAAATGGTCAAATAATAAAATTCAATACCATTTATGTTTTAAAAATTTAAGATTAAAAACTAATTTACATATAATAAACTTTTCGTTACTTCGGTCGAAAGTGGCAGAAAAAACTTTTTGTTGCTAACATTAATGTGTGTTATATTTGCATGACTGGGGTAATTATAAATCTTATAATTGTCAGAGAGTCTAAAAATAGAGTAATTTTCACGAAAATTTCACGACGTGAATTTATCTATGTTATTATGTTGAGCTAATCATTTCATTTCAGTAGGAATATTAAGTATTTAGTTAACCATATATTGGAATTTATTTCAAATTCATGATTATGGTTTTCTAACTGAATTTTATTTTTTATTTTTTATCGTTCAGATTATTGTGCTAAGTATATTTATTTTTACCCCATCATAGAAGGTGTCGACCACATTAAAAAGTCTTTAAAGCAAGTCTGATATAGTTATGAAGGTTTAATATCGACTTAATATCTAGATTTGAGTTAAGAATCATTAAATAGACTATAACAAAAATATTCTAAGAACATCAATCGGGGACAAAACAACGAACATAATATTTCAAAGATAGTATAAAAGAGAAAACTTACTAGTATTTGACAAATCTGCATACTCAAGATCTTCTCCTGTATTGTAACAACACCAATAATCAAGTTTTAGAAAATGCACTAAATTTTTTAATATTTTTCTTAGAATATCTACAATCATGTATACACACCTTCAGAGACGGCATTTTCATCATCGCTAATTAAACCATCATCAAACAACTCTTTATATCTACGTTCTAAATAGAAAAAGAGATTGTCAAATACTATAGAATAATATGAATCACAACAATAGGAAACTCAGATCTAAGAGACCAGAACTTAAGTTCAATTACTGGAAAAGGTATACAAACAATGAATTACAATATATAAAGTAATGAGTAAATATACCCTGAATTCTCACCATATACCCCTTCCTCATCGTCTGGGATTACACGTTCATTTGCATTTCCTATAATTTATAATATAGAAATAAGTTGACTACATATTCTACACATGATCATTGAAGTGAATTGAATATCATGGTTTATAAGTTTGAATTCAAATTACTTATTGGATGAAATAGGAACTCACACAAATTTGATGGATCAGCATTTACACCAATAGCGTCAACATTGATTGGATGTAAAGCATCCAAAACATCACTTGAAGTAGAGCATATATTTATTTCATGTAGTGCGGTCGCGTCCCTCATCTGATTTGGGTTCCTTAGAGGTTTTATCGAAGAGTTATGATCATGGGACACTCTATAATGATCAAGATTATCTACCCCTACATTTGACACCATAATTAAGTGAAATACAAAGCTATTAAAGTCAATTGGGTTTCAAAACAATTCATAAAAATAAACAATAACATAATAGATCTATTTTAGGTCAATTGTTGAAGAAAGAAAAATAAACTGAAACAAAGAAGGAGAAAAATACAGTGTGACATGAAAATTGAAGTCTATGTGTGCATTAGAATGAAGATAATGACTTACCTAAATTTGTTGCAAGATTACTTTCCTCCATATACTCAACATTTAACGGAAGAAGAGAATCTGAATCATCATTTGAAGAAAATTGAACAGGGATATCATGGACCCTATGATGTGCTATATTTGTCACAATTGGTGTCCTCATAGCTACTGTATCAATCAATTTGCTATATTAATTAATAGAACAAACAAATAAAGTTTGAATGTAAGTTAACTATCCACTAAATCGCTACCATTAGTCAAGTCACGAAGTGGAGTTCGTGAATGAGAGTCTGCAAGTGCGGCCATTGGATTTTCAGAAAAAGATGCAAGGTTATTGTCTTGTATATTAAATTGGCGCGATCTTTTCATACCAGTGGTATTTGGCTCTGTTAAAATATCACTTTAAAATATTAATAATCAATTAATTAAGTTCAATATGGGTAGAGATTAATTCACAATAATGAAATACATAGAGAGAGTACTCACCATAATTCTCATCACGCTGTCGTGTACGACCATTGGAAATGGTGGACGACTTCGTTAGCTTCCTTATTTCTATTTCTAATTGAAAGTAATTGGAGGATATCAATAAGATTGATAGGGTAAAGAAAACATGATGATAAGTAGAAACACATACCACCTAAGGAAAAATCAGGAAAATGAAAAACATAGAGTTACATATAAATAGATAATACATGCAAATAAATGTCCAAATAATTGGCAGAAAACTATAAAGGAGAGGATAGTGGCATAATGTAAGAAAGAAAGATGACTCAAATTGTAAGGAAGACCAGTTCCATTTAGTAAATTACATGGCAGTAAAACCAAATTACATTCGTCAGAGACCAAAGTATTCAATAAATAACAAACAAATGCTAGAATAATAGTGCACCAAAAAATTTTATCCCCACAAATCCACATTCACTGTACAGTAAAACACTGGGAATCCCCCCATTGTTCAAAAAAGTCCACTATTGACTTTTCATCTAGCTTCGTGGCTTCGTGGGTCGGATACTCATAGATTCTGTGCTCTTAATCAGATTTCTCCATAGATATTTGTTCATGAGAGAACTATGTATAGCAGTTACCCTTATTGCCCTGCTTCTAGAGCTAATGTGAATTGCCTTTCTAATGTTTCTAATGTTCCAAAGATTGCCGTGTACAATTAATTTTGCACCCAAAGTTGAATATTTTAGTGTGCAAATTCTCCATCCATGGTAGATATCTCTGCGTAGCATAAGTGCCCGCACTACTGGTAGATATTTATCTGTTTATAAAATAATTAAATTTTAATTAATTAAAAAATTTCCTGATAAGCCTAAAAACTGAAACGATGATTAAGTAGATAGAGAATCTAGATATATAGATGATTTTAGAAATTGACGGAAGAAATAATTGATGAACTATATCCAATGAATTATTATAAATTAATTAAATTTATCAACTATCACTAATACGGAGTCCGATGGTGTGTAGAGTAAACAGCAAGAAGGCAAAAACAACTTCTAATGGAAACACAATTAAACTCGGATTGCATACTTTTGAGAATTTTATGCAGTATCAAATCAAACACATATGTTTTATGTAGTGGCATACCAAATGTCCCCGATGTAGACGATAGATATTATTGGTCGAGTCGTCCTTTTCGTCCAATAGAGACCATGAGTTGTGATAACAGGCACTCCAAAAGCTTAAAAACGGTGACAAACTAACAGTTTTTCAATGGAATAAATCCCAATGGACGCTATTGGAATTTAGGGACACAGAGTTGACGTTTACTTATTGTGAGAAATTGACGGGATTGATGACAAAAGAATAGCACTATCGTGTGATAAAATCCCCTGGGTGAATTCAATAAAAGAAGAAGAGAGATATCACCAAGAGTAACAATGGGTATTTTCATAAGGCTGCACAATTTGAGAGGCGCCAAAAAAATATAACAAAGATTGATTGCCATGATTAATTAATTGCTAACCTACAGTCCCATAATTTCAATATAATGAATTTCTGGCACTAATTTTCTGGTTACTTAAAATCAATGTCACACTATTTGTGACATTGGTTGTTAGGAAAGTTAATTGACTAAACTTTTGGGGAGTTTTTTTGCAGGGGTTCTCGGTCCTTATATGTTGCGGTTTTTTTTTTAATTATAATTTATGAGATTCTCGAATACAAATAATTTTGGTTATTGAGTCATATAGATCTCTATTAAGAAGCATTATAACCGATGAAAAAGATATTACATATGTATTTAGTATGACACGTGGTAATTAATATCAATTACTTAACATCTTTAAGTATCAAATAGTATGTTTTTAGTCAGAAATATTGAACAATGTATTTGGCTTTTAGATTCTTTAGTCAACCGTGAAAATATAGCAATATTCATGGTGTAGCATGAAGCGGTAGAGGTGCAATTTCCTTTTAAACAACTCGAGTAATGCATGGAGTCGAGGTTGCATTCAACGAACTCAAGAAAAATGTGTGGCATTGGTACCGTTCAGATTTATTGCAACCCCATTAGTCTGCCAAAAGCTAGAGCAGAATTTATTGCACATCGCCATAATGCATTTTCTAAGTTTATGTAGCAAAGGATAAAAACTATTTCACACATAACCACACCAATTTTAACATAATTAATAAGAAAATAAAAGAATACTGGCCAAGAAAATGAACAGATAACTCATAAAAACTAGGAGGAAATAAAACACATGAATAAACGGTTTTAAGGAGAAGAGCTAATGATTTCATTTCTACTCTCTCCTTTTGGAATCCTTGAAGGCTCGGATCTCCCTGAGTGTGAAAGTTTGGAAGTTTGTTTAACGAAGTAGTGTAAGGGAGAAAACTCCTCTTCAACTTGTAAGGGAGAAAACTCCACTATGGTTCGTGAATATATTCTTGTGAGAGATGCAAAATTCTACAATATATATAGGGATTTTTACATGTAAGTTATTACATTTGTAACAAATTGAAAAAATACTCTCAATTGTAATTATTTTAGTCTTTGTAATTGTTATTAAAAACAAATTGCAAAAATACTTCATCTCTAATTTTGAAAAAAATAAATTTTGAAAAAAATAAAAATATAGCAGAAAAACATTAAAAAAATCTAAATAATTAATTGACATTCTAAAAATAAGACTCATACCAAATTAGAACTCTTTAATTCTCTTTCATCCCTAATTATCTTCAATTACAACCGTTTCGCTTTCATCTCAACATAGCGTCGACCACAACACCAAGAGCACAATCGAGGCACAAGGAAAGGAACAAATTGCACGGATCCATTTAAAAGGCTAAACACGCTATGTAATTTGTTACATACTATGTAATGTATTACATATGCCAGTTTTAAACTCATATAGTCTTTATATACATGTAGACGTGTGCTCTTCCGATCTTGTAAGTTAACTTACAAGCAATCAATGCTTGTAATGTTTTACCACTATATGTTTCGTCTATGTAATTTGTTACATGTAACTAGGCACATAATTACTACTTGTAAGTTAACCATTGATTGCTTGTAAGTTATCAAGGTAACTCTAAGTTTAAATATAATGATTTCTTAAGAAGTTTTTCTCTTTAATGTAACTATACACTTTAGTTCATAAATGTAACCCAAACACATAAATCAAAAATACAAATCATTCCAATATAATGCGGTTGCAGTTAGACCCACCAAGATGAGAAGAATTAGTCCTAGCATACAACGTTTCCCAAACTAGCAAATACAATGCGGTTACTAAGAGAGAAGAAGGAGACTCAAAACAAAATTGCAGTCGATATTCCTTGTTTGCCAACGAGACCAAAACGACGAGACCAAGAAGCGTAAGAAACCGGGAAGACCTTAATTAGGGATTCCTAATATAGTTAAGAGAGAGAAGGGGAGGAGAGAGAGTTCATATTTAAATCGTAAATAATTAATGAAAAATCTATTTTTTAAATAAGCTACCTGACCGTATTTTCCCAAATATGAAATCCCAACCTTTTGTAATTTGCCAATTAAAATTTAAAAGAAGTATTTTTCCAATTACAAAGGTCAATGGGTGTGTATATGCTAACCTCCACTATATATATGCATATAAGGAAAGGAAAATTACAATACACTATTTGTTGACTTGAGGAATTTTTCCCTGGGTGTGGCGATCATTAGTGCCATAGTCACATAGTGCTTTTTTTTTTTTTTTTTTTTTGGAGTTAATACAAAGGGATATAAGAAGAGAAATTAAGGAAAGAAAAGAAGTGGTCCTAAGTCGAGACATCCCATTCAAAATATGAGTATTTAACCACTGTAATAAAATTCGAACCACTCAGGAGATGCTAGGTTGGTGCTAGCTAATATTTTATTTAAAAAAGAAAAAGATATAACACATCAATTCAATACACATGTGATTTCATATAATAAAACCTTAAAGACATCGTTTAAAAAAAATGATGATGGCGATAAAATATTAGATCTTTAGAAAATGACCCCAGTAGTTTTACCGCACCAGTTAAAATCTGAAAATGCATTGTAAATGGGTGAAATGTAACCATTAAGGATAGTTATAAAAGAGAATAATATTGCAAAAGATGTTTAGTATTTAACCAAAATAGACAAACGAAGCAGCTAGGTGTGATTGTAACATATACCAATAATTCGATAGATAATTCAAGATGATTATAATGTGCTACATCATTCCTTTGGTCGAACCCAAAGGAATCACATACATGCCAAGCAATAAAATTTGTTCATTCCTTGAATAATAATCCAAATTTCATCTTCCAACTTTACTAGTTAATATAATTTTTGGGGAAAAAAGAATTCCGTCACAAAGCTTGAATAACTAATATAATTACTTATACAATAATACGTAGCATAAATCATCATCAATAACCACACATTTTTCCGCTATTATATGCTTAAATAGATAGGTATTGGTCACATCTTTAATACACTATCCTCATTCAACTTTTTAGCCCCAGTCTAGATTAGTCCTTGCCTAGAGTAATAAGTAATTAATGCTACCAATAATCGCGTCCTCTAGTTGAAAACTGCATGTCACAACATTATTATTATTATTATTATTATTATTATTATTATTATTATTATTATTATTATTATTATTGAAGGAAAAAATATTGACTTTTTGAACCATACAATATCGGATGGCTTCAAATTAGCGTATACACTATCAAATTAGCGTGTACACTTTGTTAGCACCGTCCGTTTTAAGGAAAATACATGTCACATGTTTTATATGTTTATCAAAATTGCTCGTGTTTTAATCAGATACCACATTGTGCTGTTTGATATAAGAGATCCCTAGAGTAGCATTTATGTTTTCACATTATTATATACATCGACCTAGAAAACAAACTTTCATCAGCCGATGAATCTCATCTAGAAGTGCCAAAAGATGCAATATGTTACCATCAATCCATTTTTTCAATTGCCACCTTCTTTTAGATGCACTACACACACCCCAGGAAAACCAAGATTAAGAAATGCGAAACCCAATAATTTTTCAGTCTCTTTCTCATCATCAGCAAGCAGACTAAAGATGGCCGGTAAGGTACAGGATTTGAATTTGGAGTTCAAGTCATTATATGAACCAATCGAAAAAGTGAAAAGATTGTTGCAATATGCAACTCTCTTGCCTCCGTTTGATGAGTCTACGATGAGAATCCAAGAAAACCGAGTCACAGAGTGCACCGTGCATGTTTGGGCAGATGTGAAGATGGAAAATAATGGGACGATGAGATTCAAAATGGACAGCAATTCGGAGATGTTGGTTCTTGCCTCATTTGGTTGCTTGATGGAGCAAAGCCTGAGGAGGTTTCGAGTGTAAGAAATGAGGATTTGGTCGAAGTAAACGTGGGCTTGAGTAATAGAGTTCCTTCTAGGTTGAATCCTTGGCATAATTTGTTGATTAGCATACAGAAAAGGACTAAAGATTTAATGAATTTGAACTAGTGGATTTTAAGTATTGCACAAAACCCGTGTTAATTTTTACTTACATTAGTTAATGTTTATAATTAGAAATATTACTTACGACAAGAGTTGATTCTCTTAAATATTTCACATTAAGGTGAGATTTTAAGTTTAACTAGTAGAGGTACGCGCATTGCACGAAACCGTGTTAATTTTTACTTACATTAGTTAATGTTTATAATAAGAAATATAATATTTAATGTTCCTTTTAAAACTAGTTAATCCACCCGTGCGTTGCACGGATAAAAAAAATTGGTAAAAATATATCTATTTGGCAATTGCATAATAAATAAATATTTGTATCTTTGTAAAAAAATTTAAAAGTACAAGCATACATAAGTTGAATCAATATGACCAATAATCAACTATTTAAAAGAGAAAATTTAATCAAATCAAACAATAATTATAATATATAGGTTACGCATATTGGCTTTCTATGATCAAATATATGCATCCACTTCTTCTACCACAAACGCTTATACGTTCACATTTCTTCTAGCACTCTACAATCACTATTAGTAAGGCTTAAAATACACCCGACATCTTCCATTAAAAGCCAATAATCATTCATCAAGAGTCAATTGAATATCATCTCTCTACTTGAATCAAATTTATCAATTCAAAATATGAATATCTACATATTGTAATTTACAAACAAAAAATATTGTATCAAAACTCATCAATTATATAGAGAAATTATGAGCACCCATTAATATATAAATCAAATAAGTATATGAGCATCTATCTATATCAAAAACTTAAAGTGTCCGTTTGAGCAATTAGAGGGGAAGAGAGAGCATATGCAGTATCAGCTTTCTAGCTGTTAGATGCCTACCAGATAAGGAAATTTGTGATTGCGAAGTATGGGTCAAAATTAAAGAAGAAGATTAGAACACGATTTATCATAATCAAAGACATATCATAATCACAAAAGAGATTGAGAAAGAAAAGTTGCATACCCATATTTAATAAAAAAAATTTAACAAAAAATTACCATAAATCAAACCTTTACCGCAGAAAAGACTCACTGCGAGAATGACCGCAGAGCAAATTGGCAGGAAAAAATGAAGACGCTTAAGTGCCTTTATATATTAATAGATAACAACATTTATAGGTAATATTTATAATATGACAAATATTTATATCTAATAATTTTTCGGCAAAACATTAAAGTGAATGTATAATAAGAAACTTTAATCAAAAGAAGAGCATCAATCTACGGAACCTTATTATCAATTATTGAACAATTTAGGAGCGTAGTAGAATAATATTTAGTCAAAAAAAGATAACTGGTAGGGACAGAAGATGACTTTTGAAATAAACTACAGAGAGTCCCAACTACAACTCACTTCGCATTGCAGAATACCGCATAAGTGCAGAACCAGACTAAAAGTAAGATCCAACGCATGAACATGAATATGGAATGACAATTCTCAAAGCTCAATCAACAACCAAATTGTGAAATAAGAACTTCAAAAACACATGAGATGCAACCATAGCGCAATTTTGAACAACACAAACGTGCAAAAGATAATCACACAATTGTGAAGAAAATGAATCATACAATTCATTAACAAAAGAAAATGAAGCCATAGAATTTATTTTCTTGGCCGTCACTCCAGGTTTCTTTTCTTGTGCTCTAAATATTTCTGGGTTAGCACACATATACGTGTATAAATGGGCCTCCTATGTTGTACATGAATATACAACTGCAGAGTTTTCTTTCCAAATTTTCTCTGTATTCTCATATTCTATTCTTTTAATTTATAACACATTATCAGTACGAAAAGTTCAAATTATCTATTTTGTTTAGTATTATTTATTTTTAAAGAAAATCTTAAAAGCACTGTTCAAGGAAAAATGATTTTTCGCTAACATCTTTGGTGCGTATAGAGTTGTGGGAATTATGGTTATTCATGCTATTGAAAAAATTTTATGGCTGTACGTATGTTGCATTCCGCCACCAATCTTTATAAATTATTGCTTTTGCTTTTGCTTTTCTTATTCTTTCTCAGGATTTGTTATAATTTCAACTTCATCGGACCGATCTCCATTGGATGCTGTAACATCTAATAGCAAGAATTAGTTTCAAGTCTGGGTTTGATGATTCAGAGCCGTTGTGCGTAGATTTTGAAAATTAGGTTTTTCCGATTCTTGAAAAGTCCATTATTCACTGATTGCCAAAACAAATGAAAAAAAATGGTATGTCGGCACTATTCACATGAATGGAGGTTTGTGAGTAATTTGTTCTTTTTTTCTAATTACGATCTATAAATTTATCAGTTGAATTATTTTGTTATAACGTGTCACAATTTTTAGTAATTAATGATCCATATTCATCGTGGTTTCAGAAGAATCGCTATTATGCTTCATATTTTTAAAGAATAAGATCGGCTTCATAAGAGCCTTGACATATATATATATATATATATTATTACTCGTTGTTTCTTAGTGAAACACGATCTTTCAAAGTGTATCCATAATCTTGAAGATTATTGTGATATAGATATTATCTTTTGTAGTTGGTAAAGAATCACAATTTATGTCTCATATTCCAGAAGAATATGATTGGCTTTGAAAAAACTATATAAGATTTGTAATTTGTCATGATTCCTAAAGAAACAAGATTTTGCAATTCTTAATAGTCATGACGATTATTAAGATCAATACTTGTGATTCCTGAAGAACACTGCATGGTCTCATCATGATGTGCACCTAAAGAGCACGATATATGAAATTTATATATGTGTTTTCTTGAAGAAAAATACTGTAAATAAATATTCCTGAAAAATATTTCATATTGCTCATTATGAAGCAATAATCTCTTTTTATTATTCGTTATATATATTATTTATTTGTTATTATATTATTTACTTTTAGCTAATTACTTTAATTAGATTAAATAAGTCGTTGCTCTCAAAGTAGCACAACTAATTGTAATACTTTGAAGAATGTTACATGCTCTTGAAGGGCAATTTATACTGGATCTAAAGATCTAATTTATTTGATAATTCAATATTTCTGAAAAATATTAATCTATTGCCCCTGAAGTAATAATAACCCAAATTAATTCTAAAGCATAATTTACTATGCTCTTGAAGTAGCATATGTCTTGATAGCTATAGATATTGGTGATATGTAAAATAATACTCTCTGAAGGAGAGTACAAATATTTATAATCTGTTAATATTGAATTTATGACTTCACATAAAGTTACACAAATAAATCCATATCACCAAAGTTTAGTTAATTGCATATGACATATAGACAAGAATTACTTGTCATGGGCCATTGATGTTACCGTGTATCTGATCTCAAGTTACTTGGGTAAGACAATAATTACATTAAGGTAATGTAAAAAAATAATAATATTTTTCCATAAATTTATTTGTATCTGGCCGAAAGCAGATAAAGGAAAAATTCTTGGCACTACCATTTGGAATGTATTATACATTCATAAAAGCAATCAAGACAAACCAAGTCACGAACATGAAGTTCATTGACTGAAAGAACCTGATACATTGGTATGATGGGTTTGAGTATATATATGAGCAATTGTGATGCGTAGATAATTCACATAGGAACAATCTAAAGAACTAAAAGATTCTTTTATCAAATGGTTTCTCATATGTTGCTTGTGAGCAAGACAAGTTAGTCATCAAACCTTTTAGTGTGAAAGTTAATATTGAGTCTCCAATTTTCTTGGAAAGAATTCATGGAGATATATATGAGAAGATATACCCACTATGTGGACCATTTATCAATTTATGGTATTGATTGATGCTTCTATTAGATGGTCTCATATTCGCTTCCTTTCTATTAGAAATGTAGTGCATGCTAGATTACTTGCTCATAGAATAAAACCCCCAATTCTTCAATCAAGGAAATTCGTCTTGATAATGCTGGTGAGTTTTGATCTCAAGCATTTGACGATTATTGCATGGCAATTGGAATTGAGATTGAACATTTAGTTGCTCATGTCCACACTCTGAATGATTTAGTAGAACTGTTTAGTTAATTGTTAGACTATTGTTTATAAAAACAAAATCTCAACTTCTGTTTAGGATCATGCCATATTACATGCTACAATGATGGTTCATATAAAGCTAATCATCTATCATCAGTACTCTCCTATGAGGTATGTTTTGGGTTGAGAATTTGATGTCTTTTGCTTAAAAAGTTTTGGTTGTGCTGTTCTAATACATTATTTATTATATTGGACTAGAAGTTCAATACTATGAAAATTTTATTATTTGGCATGACCGGTTAGACTATCCCAGTTTGTTAATGATAAGAATTATCGAGAATCATGTGAAGATTAGAAGTTCCTTCTATTTGAAAGAATTCTCGTGTGCTATAAGTTCTCAGACAATCTGATTATTATTAATCGCTTTCTATTTGGAACTGAATTCCAAATATATCTGGAAAATGTTCAGGGTAAACCACGTGGGCCCACTCACTCTACATGTAGACCTTCTATATTATTTATTAATTTAGATCCACTAGATGTCACATGTCAAACTAGTAACCAGAAGTTTACGAGAATATTTTCTTAATTGATTGATTATGAGTAAAAATTCCAAATATCATAAAAGACATATGTTTCTTGTTGGTGAATTTTATCCGAAAAGTCATTAAATATTCATATATTATTTGAGATATTAATTACCTATGGTTAGTAAAATAATATTATACGTCTTCATTTATTTGCTATATCATTAATTGAGAGCATACATTTATGTTTAAGTGATATTGATCTTTCACTTACAGCAAGTGTTATGTAATATGTCAATAGAATATATGATATCCCCAATATTTGGCTTACAGTCAGAAGCCTCTATCTAAAGTTGATAAGTGCGATTTGTATAGTCCCTCCACTACAATAGCTAAGATGGATATTATTATAATGCAATGCTGAGAATACAGATTGGAGTTGAATCCTTTTTGTATACTTCATCCATGAAGGATGATTACATCATGTTTTTCTGACTATTGCTTAATTTAAATAGTCTTCTCAGCATTAGGGGAAGGAATTGATAGTTGGTAACAATTATATGAAATGCGTAATTATAATCCTCGCATGTATAATGCAAACTTGAAGTTTGTAATATAGTATGCATTTCAGATTACTGACTGTATAGTCACTAATATATATACTATGTTAAATGTTCCATCTTGAATTGATATAAAATCTTATAAGAAGATTTGAGATATTAATGGCATGCTTGAAGTATGACGTGGTTAATTCCAAAATTATGATCCATAAGAACGAATGTGGAGCAGATACTTGTGATGGTCCTTTTGAAGGATATACTCTAGAAGAGTATATAGACATAACTAATTAAAAATGCCTAAAGAGGCTCATGTACCTAAAATTATTGGAATAAAGAGATCTCGATAAGTTATGTTTATACTGATTAGATGGAATAGAAAAGAAACAATAGTCAACTATACATTCTTATAAGCTCAATAAGTAGCGAGGATGATGAAGAATCGAATTTCATCAAAATTTTTGACATTGAATAGTGTCCAAGATAAAAAGGTAATCCTACAGATTGTTACAATATCAATAAAATAATGATCGATACTAATGCTAAAAGAGTATTAAGTATGCAGTGGATGTTATTGAAGCCTGAAGTTTCATTTGACTTAAAATATATAAAAATATATCATTAATGTGATAACATCCCTGAAGGATTTGATATGCTTAAATAAAGCATATAAAGAACTTAAAATTCTTGTATGTGTTGCCAGTTAATATAAGGGTGATACGCATTATACTCTTTTTTCATTGACTAAGGTTTTGTCCCAATGGGTTTTCCTAGCAAAGTTTTTAACGAGGCAACATTGGTGATGTATCTAAAGAATAATATACTCTTTTTCCTTCAATCAGTTTTTGTCCCACTGGGTTTGTCTGGAAAGATTTTAATGAGACAGTACTTGGACACTCCAAAGTTGATAAGAATTAATTGTATTCTTTTTCCTTAGTTTAGTATATTTTTCCTATTGGGTTTTTCCCAAACAAGGTCTTTGATGAAACAATTATTATATAAAATAGTCATTTAAGGGTGCGTGTTGTAAATAAATTAGTTATAGTATGAATGATTACTTTGATGTTGAAGCCATAGAATTTATTTTCTTAGTCGTCACTCTAGGTTTCTTTTCTTGTGCTCCAAGTCTTTCTTGGTTAGCGCACATGTACGTGTATAAATGGGCCTCCTATGTTGTGAATGAATATACAACTGAAGAGTTTTCTCTCCACACGACGCTCTTCCGATCTTTCCTATTTTTTTTCTTCTAATTTATATCAAATCTTTCTTTATATAGATTTTTTCTAGTTGACTTTTTAATGATGTTTTTCAGGAACTTTACTTTCACAAGAACTCCTTATCTCCCTATAGAGTACTATAGACCCCTTGACAAAAGCACTTCCTCTTCTTCTTGCCTCGTTCCTCTCCCATGTTTAAATTAAGAGGAGTAGCAACATGATAAACTCTTGAGAATATAGTTGGCAAGAAAAAATACTTAAACTGGCTAGGAAGAGGATACATCATTCGATATGGTATGAGTTGCTAATGAGTATCTACATACTTTGGTTCATAGCCTAGGCTTCACTCTCCTAGGTGATTCACCTTAGAAACTATTCGAGTAGAATGATGAGTACTTTCTATCTTTCAAATAGCATCACTTCGTTGGATATGCACATATCCCATGAAACTCCCTAACCCTACGTAGTATGAAACAAGTATAAGAAAGGCTAGGCATCTGATTTGAGAACCTGACAAACCTGACTCAACCGATCTGCAATGGATCGGGTCAGGTTGGGTTACTGTTTAAAATAGCTCGATTGCGGGTCAGAGGTTAGAGAACCCAACCAAGTCTAGTTGGGTTCCGGGTCAAGTGGGTAAAACCCGCTTAACCGGACCCGGGTTGGGTTTTTTTCCCTTCTCTCTCTCTCTCTCTCTCTCTCTCTCTCCCTGAAAAGTGAAAACATCTGGCCAGTTGCCAATTTGCCTTTGAATTTGCCATCTAACAATTTCAATTAAATAAAAAACACACTCAAATCTCCTTATTCACTCAAGGATCAAGATTCACAGATCACAACGTCTTGCCAATTTGCCACTTGAATTTTCCATTTAACAATTCCAATCAAAGCAAAAAGACACTCAAACCTCGCTCAATTCTCATCCACTCAAGAATCGAGGTTCACAAACCCTAGACCTCACTCTCATTTTTTTCTAGCTGTTTGCCATCGATCCGTCGGCTGCAGCACCTACTAGCTCTGGCTGCTGCTGTCGGCGCCCTGCTGCTGGCTGCTGGCAGCCACCCCTGCTGTTGTGTTGCTACAACTGCTTTCCCTCCCCTGCTGCTGAGGCCTTATTGCTGCTTTACTTTAACAGCCTTTTTTTTATCCTCATCCACATTGAGCCTAGTTGCGTTTTGGACCAACCTGAAACCGTGAACCCGGCTTGACTCAGTTCAAAGCCGGATCGGCTCAGCTCCAAAACTGTTAACTCAATTAAATGCTGGTTGGGTCCAAACCCGACCCGATCCGTCTGTTGCCTAGGCCTAAACATAAGAGAATGAAAGGGGTGACAAATAATAACAATTCATGAAATATATAAAAAGTGTTGTAAATAATTATTGTATTTAGTGAATGATTATTGTACCCTTGAAACTCTAGACTCTTACATATAAATAAGAACTTGTTTAGTTTTATTTATTTTTATAATTTATAAAGAGAATTTATGATGAGCGAAAATGAGTGGTGGAGATTTAATTGAAATTTAAAATGAGTGATGATTATTGAGTAACTGTCAAATCAACAGTCAAATCATGATAAATAAATTTATAAATTACAAAAATAAATAAAACCAAACAAGGCCTAAGTTGCTCTAGTTCCCATATCGATATAGAAATTATGAGTTTTCTCTCCAATTTTTCTCTCTAGTTTCTATTCTTTTCTTCTAGTTTATAACATGTTATCAACACGATTCTCTTATATTTCTTTTTATTCTTTAGAATCATTTTCTTTTCTAATGGATTCAGATCAAATTGATATGTGGATGATTAAAAAAACTGTTTTTTAATTTGCATCCACGGGTGACTTCCACGTTTTTTCAAGAAAGAATTTGAATAGATCAATCCCAAATCTATAGTACTATTTAGTCCAAATTGCTTAATTGCACGTTCCGTACAGATCCAATCCATATTGGTAAATCAACTTATTCATGCATAATGGTATATCTTGTTTATTTATTTGGAATCTCTAGACTACTTGTTTTGTTAAACATGTTAATTATTATTTAATGTGATTGTGTGTAAACATGTTTTGTTATATTTTTCTTCGATTATTGTTATTATAAATCGTCAAATTAATTTATATTTATCATTGTTTCGAGAAGAAACATTATTTTTAAATTTTCCCTAATAATCTTAAAGATTATTGTAATCTAAATATTATTCTTGTGATTCATTATGGTTTATGAAGAATCATTGTTATGTCTTATGTTCTTAAAGAATATGATTGGCTCCGGAAGAGCTATGAGATATGTATACATTATTAATTGTGGTTTTTTGAAGAAATACGATCCTTCAAAAATCTATCAAGAATCTGGAAAATTATTGTGATTCAGATATTATCTTTTGTAATCGATGAAGAATCACAATTTATACTTCATATTCCAGAAGAATATGATTGACTATTGAAGAGTCTTGGTATATATTATTCTTACGATTTCTGGAGAATCACTAATTCCTAAAGAAACGCGATTTTGTAATTCTTAATAGTTCTGAAGATAATTAAGATTAATACATTGTGATTCCTAAAGAACAGAACATGATCTGATCATATTCCAATTTAATATGGTGTGCTTTTGAATAGCATGATATATGAGATTTAGATCTATGTTTTTTTTGAAGAAAAATACAGTAAATAAATATTCTTAAAGAATATTTTATATTACTCATTATGAATTATCTCTTTTATTATTCGTTATATGTATTATTTATTTTTAGTTTATTATTATTATAGTTAGATTAAATAAATTGTCGCTCCTGAAGTAGCACAATTATATTTATATATATATATATTAAAGTAGGGTAGTTGTTATATTTAGCCCTTGTTTGATACTCTTTAATAAAACACATTATAATCCCACATACCACTGATTTGACTATTGATTTGACAACTACTTATTTATAACCATAAATTTCAAACTTCTATTAAATCTACACCACTCATTTCACCTCTTTATAATTTCTCTTTATAAATCAACTACCATAAATTGAATCAAACATCCCCTTAAATTTTTCCGATAAAACCACTATCCTACGTGTATATATATATATCTTTTTTTATTTATTTTATTTTAATTATAATAATATATACATATATATACACACACATTTTCAACTAATTAAATTTCAAATTAATCTCTAATATCTTATATATGTTTTTATTTTATACACACATATATAATATACGTAATTATAATACATATTATAATACATATTATAATACATACATATAATAAAAGTTATATCTTAAGTTTAGATTTTCGAGTTGATATATTTTTTTAAAAACTAAATAAAATAAATAAATATTTACTCTCCCGCTTATATATGTTTTTATTTTATATATTTTCAACCTTATACACATTCTCATATTAACATATATTATATTATATATACGTACATAAACCTGGAGATTGCAAGTTAATCTCTAATATTTTATATTATATATATTCTCATATTATTTTATACTAGTTTTTTCACTTTTGCGATGCACGAGAAGAATAACTCAAGATAATCTAACTTACTATAAGGGTTTAAGAAATTAGATGCCCACATATGTAAGGTAAAAAAAAGATGAAAAACTTGATATTGTAGTCTAATGTCATATAGTTGTGTAAGAAGAAGATTACGAAGACGGATAGTTCCTCCCTTTTATTTTTATTTTTTAAAATTTTTAATTATTAATAGTTATATTTTATTTTTTTGTAAGCATATTTATATTTTATTTTATTTTTTTCGTATAATAAAAATAATAAATAGATAAAAATTAACAACTATATTAACTTTGTTTGTGTACGTCAGACCCTTGTAGTTGTTAAGGGATAAATCCCACATTGACTAAATATAAAAATATAAGCTAATATATAAGTGCTTGGACTACTCCTCTTAATAGGTTGACCTTTTAAGATGGAACTCCAAATCTTAATATGGTATCAGAGCCCATCAAGCTCAAACGAGCAATTCGATCCAGTTAAGATTCAAATGAGCATACGGATTTCAAGATTAGTCTACTCCAACGAGCCACCATCTTGCGGGGGCGTATTAAGGGATAAATCACACATTGACTAAACATAAAAATATAAACCAATATATAAGTGTCTGAGCTACTCCTCTTAACATGTTGACCTTTTAATATAGAACCTCAAGTCTTAATAGTGATATAATGATATCGTAATCAACTTTTAAAAACTTTAAATAGATCTCCTCTTAATTGCTGGATTTTCATGAAAATGAAATGAAGAGTTAAAAAAAATGAATATAAGATAATTGAAGATATAATTATGAAGATAAGATAGAATTATGGAGACGAGATAACTCAAAAATTTTAAAGATAATTCAAATAGAAAATTAAAAAAATAGATATAACAAATTTGGAAACAAAATTACCAAATTATCCCTAATTCTAGGAAAAATGGAGGGAAAAATTCTTTGTAAGTTGCAAATTCTCAGGTAATTTGATTATTGATAATCATTATTCTATTTGGAACTAGCTATTTAAGGCATATACAACTCCTGGAGAGTATATAGACATAACTAATTAAAAAGTATTCGAAGAGATTGATGTACTTGAAATTACTAAAATAAAGAGATTTCGATAAATTATGTCTATATTGAGTTTCGATGGAATTAACAAGAAATAATAGTTGACTACACATGCTTATGAGCTAAATAAATAGCGAGGATGATGAATCAATTTCATTAAAATTATTAGCATTGAATACTGGCCAAGATAAAAAGAAAATCCTTAAGATTGTTACAATGTCAGTAATATGATGATCGATAGTTATGTTAAAAGAGTATTAAATAATTGGTGAGTGTTATTGAAACTTAAAGTTTCATTTGACTGACAATATATGAAAATATATTATTAGATTTGGTATGCATGAATGAAGCATATAAAAAATTTAAAGTTCTTGTACACATTACTAGTTAATGCGAGGGAGATACGTGCTGTAATCTTTTTTCCTTGATTAAGGTTTTGTCCAAATTGGTTTTCCTAACAATGTTTTTAATGAGGTAACATCGACGATGTATTCAAAGAATAATGTACTCTTTTTCCTTCACTTAGATTTTTTCTCAAATGGTTTTTTTCCTTGTAAGGTTTTAACGAGGCATATTCTTTGTATAATAAATATCTATGACATGTACGATATTAACCTTTGATATAAAACTCTTGAAGAGTTAATACCACTTGAAGTAAAATATATTTCAAAGTATTAAATATATTGGAGAGATATCGAAAACTAAACACGAGAACCATTGTTAGCTGAAATAAGAAGGAGTAGCTGTACTATTTTTCCTTTAATCAATTTTTGTCCCACTGAGTTTTTCTAACAAGGTTTTAATGAGGCAGAACTTGGACACTTCAGAGTCAATCATAATTAATTGTATTCTTTTCCTTAGTTTGGTGGATTTTTCAGACTAAGTTTTTCTCAAACAAGATTTTTAATGAGACAATTATTATATAGAATAGTCATTCAAGGGAAAGTGTTAAATAATTATTGTATTTAGTGAATAAATATTGTATCCCTGAAACTTTAGACTTATACCTATAATTAAATTGCTCTGGTTCTCATATCGATATAGAATTTATGAGTTTTCTCTCTAACTTTTATCTTTATTTTCTATTCTTTTCTTCTAGTTGATAACAAAAATAAATAAAATAACAAAAAAATATTTGCAGTGTGTCATGAGTATTATATAAATATAGAATTAAGGAAATGGGGTGGTAATAACAAATATGGGGAAAAAGCATCGTGTCACCATTACATATTTGGTTAAAATCTTTAGGCTTATATTATATTATTATTATAATAAGTTGATTTTGATAAACCACCTACCTATCAAGTTACCAACCAATTAGATTTCTTAAATTACAAATTTGCTTAAAGAAATCACATAATTGCATACCAATAAATACTTAACAATAATAATTTGCCTCAAATCATCAGATATTGTTATCTTATGAAATTGTTGCAATAGTTGACTTACCAACCAATGCTTCGTCAAATAAACCATTTTTGAACAAGTAATCTATTTTTATGCCATGAATCATGGTTTAACTATGTAGTGTACTAAAAAAATTTTCCAGGGTACCCAACTGAGTTTGTTTCACATAGTCACAAAGTTAAATCCTTTTCCTTTTTCTTTTTTCTTTAATTTTTGAAATCAAAAGAAATTTCATACTAAGATGCATAGACATACAGAGTTACACAAACCATCCAACATCTACATAACAAAGAGGAAAAACACAGAAATCTACAGAGAGTTCCACAAGCGACCATCTCCGCAACACTGTTGGAGCCATCCCCAACCACATGAACATTGAAACCAACTGTTAGCTAACCAAGAAGCCGTTCCCAAACATAAGGAGATTGGATCCAAGATGAAGCCTCTTGGAGATCGGTGGCCTCCTCGTCGCTCTTGGCTGGGTAGCCAACAAGAGCCAGGAATTTCTAGTTGTGCCCCATCTAGAGCATAGATACCCAAACCGAGCAAAGGCACGTATCCAAGGGAAAATTCCCAAAATGTAAGCCATTCAACAGAGGCGCAATTGAGGTCAGCCATGTCCAAGAGCCAAGAGCTTCCCGCAGGACAAAATCCATCAAACCATAACCACCAAGGAAACATTTTCGCCATATCCAAAGCTGCGGCCGGCGAAGACCCCAACAAAACAAAAACACCAAAATCCAACAAAACAAACCACCAACAAAACAGGATCCCCAAATCCAGATCTACATCCGGCAAAAACCCCAACAAAACAAAACTACTAGTCGCCATCATCAAAAAACCAACTCCGGCGAACCAAAGATCGCCGGATAGGCGTCCAAACAGCATCGAAAGCCAGGTCCTAGCGGGATCTCGGAGAGAACCCACTAAGAGAGAGTCGGTCTCTCTAGAATGCTAGAGAGAGATTTTTTGTAACAGCCACGCTTAGTTCTAAATCCTTTTCCTTTTGATTGTTCAATTTATATGTTTCTCGCAGTATATCCATTATGATTCTGGTTGCGTACAAAACTAGTTGTTTCTCTAGAATGCTAGAGAGAGATTTTTTGTAACAGCCACGCTTAGTTCTAAATCCTTTTCCTTTTGATTGTTCAATTTATATGTTTCTCGCAGTATATCCATTATGATTCTGGTTGCGTACAAAACTAGTTGTTTCTCTAGAATGCTAGAGAGAGATTTTTTGTAACAGCCACGCTTAGTTCTAAATCCTTTTCCTTTTGATTGTTCAATTTATATGTTTCTCGCAGTATATCCATTATGATTCTGGTTGCGTACAAAACTAGTTGTTTCTCTAGAATGCTAGAGAGAGATTTTTTGTAACAGCCACGCTTAGTTCTAAATCCTTTTCCTTTTGATTGTTCAATTTATATGTTTCTCGCAGTATATCCATTATGATTCTGGTTGCGTACAAAACTAGTTGTTTCTCTAGAATGCTAGAGAGAGATTTTTTGTAACAGCCACGCTTAGTTCTAAATCCTTTTCCTTTTGATTGTTCAATTTATATGTTTCTCGCAGTATATCCATTATGATTCTGGTTGCGTACAAAACTAGTTGTTTCTCTAGAATGCTAGAGAGAGATTTTTTGTAACAGCCACGCTTAGTTCTAAATCCTTTTCCTTTTGATTGTTCAATTTATATGTTTCTCGCAGTATATCCATTATGATTCTGGTTGCGTACAAAACTAGTTGTTTGCCTCATTCTAGAGAAAATGCATTCAGATTACATTTTTCTGTTGTCAAACATGAAAAAAAAAGAGGCTTCAAATAAAGTTGAAGTCATTGATATCTCGCTTTTTGAATATTAATGATTAATTAGATGGCAAACCTTACAAGCTTTTAAGTATATGCGCCGTGAAGATTAATAGGTTTGAAGCACTAAATATTTGATATCAATGTCATTATTGATGTAGCATGACCATAACAGCTGATATGAGGGTATAGCCATCACCCATACAAATTACATTAGCGGCTAAAATTATACCACTATTTGTCTCATACCATAAATACTTGATCAAAATCACAACAAAGATCCATGATTCATCAATAATTTTGGATAAAAAAT
>CAVNYN010222167.1:0-10581 GCA_963692815.1 Nyctanthes arbor-tristis
AGGAAGAGATCCACTACAAAGTGCTAATGCATCCTGCATCTGTCTTAGCCAGTTTTGGAGTGAGCTTGCTATTTATGAAGTCCTCAGGGAGAACTTTGACACCAGTGGCAGTAACTTCACCCAGACTCACAATTTTTCCTTCAGCAAAACTATCAATAGCCCCCTGTACACGCAAACGTGGTGCAAGCTGATTCAACCCCTCCAGACACGTAATAGCGCCAGTATGTTATAAATAGGATTACTTTTTTCCAGACCACAGGGAAGCTCCCCTTGCAAAATGCTATCCAAAAGTGAGACTCGATGCTGCACTGAATCTGAACTGGATATGTTTGATGCACAAGCTTTAGTGGATTTGGATGGAGTTGCTGAGTTCTCAGCCCCAACTGATGATTTCTCAGCTTGGCTATCAGCCCTCTGATACATGATCGTGTAAATATCACCCCAGAGCCTACTTCCATCACTTGACGCAAAATCACTGCCACCAAACCTCTCATCATCATCATCATCATCTGGCACAAGTTGCCTTTGGATTGCCTGATAAATAGTTAAATGTCTATTAAGCTGCTTCCCACCTGCTGTAAATATCAACCTTGGTGGATCACTAGAACCAAACAGTGAACGGCCATGCCGATCTCTGCCTCTTTCACCTCTACTATTAGAAGATGCAAGTCCAGCCATAGCAGCAGCAGCAAACGACATTGCACCTCTTGAACTAAAAGAACTCCCACTCCTAAATTCAGTAGAATCAGACTCTTTTCCTGAAGTGCCCTTGGTGCTAGAACTACAAGGCGGATTGTTCTGGACATCACTGGGCGTAGCAGCAGCACTATCTTCAGAAGAGTCACTCAATTTCACATCATGCACCTTATCCGGGGTGCAAAAGGGAAGAGGATCATCCCTAAGTACCTGAACATACAAAATTATTAGAGACAATCAACATATTAATAAATAATATCAGCTGGAGGTAGACACCAATTGGACACAAATATCACATTGCATTTGCCATTTCAAGCAAAAACAGTGCCTAGCATGTCTGGTGGAAACTAGAATACTAATTATAGATGACCAAAGATGTGGCACATAAACATATGTTCATGTCGTTGCAGAAACATACAAACATGATTAGCAGAAAAAGAACAACCTTGATATGGCTTTCCCCTTTTAGATACCACTTTTACAAATGCATCGATACTAATCCTGAACTAGAGATATTTCATTAACATAATCAGCAAGCTCTCGTAGAAATGACAATGTAAAACATAAGCAGCACCTACAGAGGAATCATACTTATTAATCCCACCACCCCGAAAAAATTATGCAACCTGCTGTTATTAGCCTAAAATCAGTTAATATTAGGTTAAAAATTTTCAATTTAAAGCACACCACATCACGAAAATTAGAAGGCACTGAAAGTTGATCAATGGATTTCATTGGCGTACATCATCATGGTCGTCGTCATCATCAGATATATCATCATCTTCAATCACCAATGCTTCATCAAGTTCAACGGGGGAAATGTCCAAATCATCATCCTGCATAATAGCAAAGAAATGTCGGTGCTTACATATTTTCAAAAGAACCAAGGAAAATAATGGCTCGTAAAGCCAAGCAATATACCACAAAGAAGAACGATTGATGTTATCGTGCCAAGGGGGAAGTGATAACATAAAAAGACATAGAAGAACATGGAAGCTACATTTGTGCCTAATTCCTAGGTCAACCAGATTCAGGAAATCATGAGTCCACAAGGAAGAACACGAATGCCAACTTCGAAGAAATTTTTTCAATGAAGACACATTTTCCAAGAAGCAAGCAAGCATGTTAAGAATAAAGTAAAATATTATTATAAAAATGGAAAACGAGTCCAGGATGTGGAAAATGGACTTCTCTGCCCCTCAATGGAATTCAAAAGAACAATTTCACAACTACTTATGGCCTAAAGAACTATTCACATGTTTTAACTAAAAGAATGACTGGAAGTCTAATATAGACTGCTTGCAATGGTAAAGGTCACACAACACAAAACCACTTCATGCACCGTTCTTTTGAACAAGTGGAGCACTGAAGCAGAATGTTGATAACTAAAATGACCTCCCTGAATTTATAAAAAGATAATATCATTAGCAATTATTTGCTTCCCTATTTCAGTTCAGTTTCCAAGTTGCACAACTGTCCCACAGTACTGAAGAGAATATGTGGCCATATTGATACAGCCTATAGTCAGAAACACGGTTAACTAGTTTTTCCTATTTTTATAAAGCTCATTTCTATACCACGGACAAAGTTAAGGAACAAATATTCAGGTCATCAATGCATTTGATGCGCATCTGCAGTCACTAGTCATAAAAAAGTGAATATGCTTGTAGCTGATTCATAGTGAAGAGATGTGCCATCCTCAATGCACGAAAAGCCAATAAAAATTGAGTAGAAAATTCCAGACCACATGGAATTTCAGGTTAAAAGTGCTCGCCATCTTTCTGCAATAAAAGGCTCAGTGAGGTAAGAATACCTCTGAACTGGAGTCCGCATCTACAGGCTTCATCTGGGCATCTTTATCCAGAGCCGCTCTTCTGCGAGAAGCATTTCTCGTCTGAGGTCCTCTTCCCTCTTCTTGGCTTGGCTTCAGAACAGCTTTTCCCTTTGCCTTTGATGAGCTAGTAGGTTTTTCTTGGGCTGACTCTTTCTTGGAATTGCTTCCTAAAAGAGCTGATGATCTAGACCGGGTTGAGTTACGTCGAGCAGAAGCAGGGGTGAAAGTGGAGGGTGTTGAAACACCAGCGGCTGGAGTGGCCCCTGTCTCAGGATTCCCAGCAGAAGAGAGCTTTTGACCAGACTCAGTTCTTACAACTCGGGGCCAAAGGAAGTCTTCAACAGCAGCCAAACTTGCTAAAGGATCAATCAGCACAACATTCGAAGAATAATCACGGAGAGATTTTTCTCCTTGTACTCTGCATAGACGCAACTTGAATGGCTGAGAAAGTGCACTTAGACCAGAAGAAAGATGCGCATGCCCACCGGATGACCGAGAAGTATGACTCAATACGACTGGGAAACGCTCCAATGAGGATAAAGCATCTTGAAGTTTCTGAACCAACACACTCAAGGGAACTGCATTCTTTTCATTAACATCCAAAGGAAGGGAAACAGTTACAAAAGATCGGCATCTTCTGGTGGCTTGTTCTCGAAGCTTTAGCAAATTAGCTTCAGAAGAACTATCTTTGGAGAAACATCCACAAGTCAAATAGTTGAGCAAAGAGGCAATGGCACCACTACCAATAAACTCAAAAGTCGACACACCATCCCCTCTGCCTAGCTCTTGCAGTATCTCAGTTATCACCTCAACTAAATATTCCTCCTTGCTAGCAGAGAAGTCAGAATGGCGAGAAGCAGAAGCTTTTGATTTCCCCTTCGATTTAGCTTTTTGATCATCATTACCACTGTTCAGCTTCGCACAGAGATTCTTTAGGCGTAGAAGGTCATCTGTAACCCCCGTTTCACTAGCCTCCACATCAGATGGAAAATGTTTATCTTTGAAAGCTTTTGCATAAGCACTGACAGTCGCCCTAAGACTAGAATTAACAGTGGGGATTTCAATTGTATTTGGAGGTGAACCGATACTTGGAGCTGAATTTTTATTGTCTTCAGCCGGATTTACATCTGAATTTGAATTACCACCTCGTCGTCGATATCGCCTAGACCGTGATGATGATCCAGGAATGGAATCATTATCTTTTTCACCTGATGAGGGCTGTGACGTGGCAGTACTCGTAGATCCAGCTATTATCAAAGAATCCACAGCATGAACAACACCTTCCCTGACAAACATCTTTGAGAAAGTACCAGGAAGCTTTTCCATTAAAATTTCTGCTATTTGAAGAGCAGGAACCAGCACTTGAGGATCTTTCCAAGCTAGCACCCCAGCCAAAAAGCTAAATATATATTTAAAAAAAAAAAAATAGAAAGAAAGAAAAGATAAGAACAAGATAAAGGATCTCTCTCTAACCGGTATGATAATAAATCCTGCAAATACAGTCGGAAGGAAACATGTACCACGATATGTTTGTGATACTCATCAGAGATTGAATCATTTCAGCATTACTGAAGTACATAAGTTTTCCTATGACTGAAAGACACTTGTGACGAACAGGACCATTTACACTGGAGCCATATATCTGCAAGGCAAAATATGGAATATTGTTAATAGACGTATGGCAGTAAATATGGAATAAACTAATTCACGCTGAATACCAACCTGGATTAGAACTGGAAGGAGATCCATTCCAAATTGCTGCAGTAATTCAGGCTGATCATTTAACAATCTCTCACGAGCAGAAACTTCAAGCTCCTTGCCATTAGAATCTTCCTGTTTTGTTGAACTACCACTGGGACCCTTCTTAGAGAAAGAACCTTTAATTAGCAGATTACTGCTGACTGGAAGAGATATTGTTCCTTGAGGAAGTGGGGGAAGCAGCTCATTCGCCAGATTGACAATCTCAAATATCTGACAATATTAGGCAATACAAAAGATTATATAGAAATCAAAAAAGGACTCCAATTGGGCGAAGTCGCATCACTTTATTTAAGAATCCTTGAAGATTATCATTTTACATGTAGGACACCCTAGAAGTGCATTTAAAATGACCTATGCGAGAGAGGAATTAACTCAAGGGCAAAGCAAAGCTTAAAGATGCTCCACCAGATTTGAACTGGTAACACAAGGATTTTCAGTCCTCTGCGCTACCAGCTGAGCTATCTCGACCATTCCCAACATAGCATCTAATCCTCAAAGAAAAATGATGAACCTGGGAACTGCTATGCTACCGTGGAAAGTGAGAAATGACATAGCTCATACCTGCTCAGGTGGTCTACTTAAGGCAGGTGAAACGGACATGCTTGATACAAGGCCAGACCCTGAAAGGATATCTTTAAGAATGCCACTGATTCCAAGGAGCAGTAGAGACTTTGCCCCCAAGGGAGAACCACTTGCACAAGTACAAAGAAGCCGAATCAAGCCCTGCATGCTGAATACGTCACAAAACAGCCTCTTCCTTTTAAAGGCAGCAGTAAGTAATATTATTTAACTCACCGTGTATGTAGAAGTGCTGAGGGAAGCTTGACCACCTCCAGAATTGCTGGTGGAAATTAAGGCAGCAGCTTGCGTAACAAGTCCATGATTGCAAAGTTCATCAAGCTTCTCCGGGGATGAAGCAAATGCTTCAGCAATACGCGTCAAGCAAATAGATGCATTTTCTAAAACCTGCAAATAAAACCGGGCAAGAGATGGTGAGGCAGGGAGGGAAGGAGACAAGAAAAGGAATATAAAATAATTCTTAATGATTTCTTTGTCACTATTGAACTCGTGAAATATAATCTGACCTTTGCATCATGATACTGAAGAAGATTAGTCAACAATGGAACAGCTTCCATCACAAAATCAGCTGCATCTGAAGGTAATTTTTTGCATATGTTGGCAGCAGTTGATAAAGCCACTCTCTAACAGAAAAATGAGGAAGAGTTATATTCATTTGACTTCCCAAATAATATTACCAACCATGTATCAATGGAGAACAGTTGAAATAATACAACACAGAAAAATTACTGGAACTTCACCAATAACGCACCTGAACGCCAGTGGAGAAGAAGTCGAGATATGAAAGGACAGCCATAAGTGCACCGGCTCGCAAACAAGCAGTAGGGTGCTCCTGAGAGATTTTTTTCAAGGCTTGCAGGGACTGTTCCAACACAAAGAAGTGTCAATAAGTGTCAATAAGGGGAACCAAAATATCACCAAAGCATTCCATTAGCTAGATGATTAAAGCTCCCCACAAGCATAATAATCACAACAATTGTCAAGTACAATAAATAACTCCGAGTATCATAATTCTATTAAGCATAAAAATGACCCAAATTCTCACCTGTTCAGCCAAGTCCATGTACTCAATGGTAAGCAGCCTAGCAACAAAGCAAGTGACTGCACCATAATGCACCACTGCCGCACAAGAGGAGGGCAGAACGTCAACCAAATGAGTGAGTGCCCTAGCAGCGAGAAGCATTATATCTGGATTACTTTCAAGATTAAGTAACCCAACAAGCACCGGAGCAAAAGAATCCACCGAGAAAGAACTCAGTGAGTCCTCTGTCCCGATGGAAAGCATTTCACATAGCTGGGTTAAAGCTTCTATTTGCTTCCCTTCCTCACCATCTGCCCGTAAACCTGACAAAATCTTCTTCAGCCGTCCACTCTGATGGGAGGACGAGGCAGAACCCATTGCGGAGCTAGGGAGCAGATCGTCTAACCCAGCGCCCAGTTTTCTCAAAAGCCCCTGAAGGGCACTGCTTGCAGACGTCAAATTCTGGTGCAAAATCCCAACTCCACCCTCACTATCATTATCTTCATCACCACCACCATGGGAATCTATATTCAGCCCAGAGCTCCTTTCAGTTTCTCTATCTCTAACCCTCGTCTCATGCTCTTTCTCTTTCCCTTTATTGGAATTGGTATTATCTTTGTTATCGGAATTCTGATTAGTAGGGTTTTTACCACGGCGACCACGAGTCGTGGAGGCAGAGACGGAAGATGGTTCGGGGGTTGGGTCCATCAAAGTGGATGAGACTACCGAGTCCTTAGATCGAGTGGCGGCGCGAGAACGAGTCGAAATCGACGAAGTGGTGGAGGAAGAGGCGGTGGCAGCGTTAGAGGCAGAAAGACGAGCACGCTTGGTGGCACGGGTGGTCGGACCAGATGAAGAAGAAGAAGGCGCTGCTGAGGTGTTTGCCTCCGCCCGCTTCCGACTCCGAGTTTCCATACAAAAACCCTTCAGGACCGATGAATCCACTCGCCGACTAATCGGCGATCGGACCTTCTTTCGATCCCCAAATTCCTGACATATCACTCTTCAACAAAAAAGCGTGACGGAAACCCCTAATTCCCAAACGCAAATGGACACCGAAACTGTACCGATTCAGCAGCAAGAAAACACAATCGCAAGCTCTAATCTTTCAAAAATCTTTAGCAAATGATTCAATCTTAGATTTTAATTTCAATTATGGGGACAAAACAAAGAACCCTAATTCTTCTGCGGAAAAAATAAAAATCAAAAGGAGATGCCGAGAAGGCCGAAATGCATTCCTTCCCCCTTTTTATATCCATTTTTTTGCCCATTTTCACCTTACAAATATTATTATAAATATATATAGCGTGTCTCCAACAATGAATAAATAAATAAATAAATAATAATATGAAATATATATAATATAATATAATATAATATAATATAATATAATATAATATAATATAATATAATATATAATAACACTCATACATACATATATATATATATATGTAGAGATTATATTTTAAAAGTGTTTGGCTAGCATTTGATACACGGCATTATTTCATTGGTTTCACTTTTTTTAAAAAATCAAAAAATAAAAGACAAGCCGTAATTTTTATTTTTTATAAAAAACAACTAATAAAATGATGTTATAGATTAATCCAACAAATAATCCAACTACTTACCAAACACTTATTTTTATGTATAAAATATGTGCATCACTATCAACGACTCGATCTCTCTGGAAAGGACAACCTTTTGGAGTGTGTAAATTCATAAATATATGTGTACAAAATTTGTGAAGAACGTACAAATAGCATCTCTATTCATTATTCTAGTTAATAGTACGTGCATTGCATGTGAATTTTGAGCGATGTCATAAATCTACCTATAATATATTAGTTTATATGTGCTATATTTAATTAAATAGATATGTGTACAAAAAGTTTATTTCCTAAGTCTTGATTAAACGTATTTCCTGAGATAGTTGTTAGATAATAATATTCATTTAGAAATTTCTTAACATATCTTCCTTTTGTCCATTTATATAAATTTAATTGTTCTAATTCTCTCATTGCCTTTCTTTGAGTTTCTCTGTGTCCTGAATTGGGATCTGATCCAGTTGCTAAAATTTGTATCTGATTAACAAAATTATATGGATTACTTCCTTTACTCTTTAAATGATTATAGTCTTGTTCTCTGTCTTGTTTAAATGCTTCCCACATTGCTTTAGCACTTTCTCCTAAAAATGTTTCTAAATATCTGTACATTTCTACCGTATCCATTTCTTGAAAATTTCTAAAATAATGTCCTATTAAAGTGTTTTTCCATACTTCTATTACATTTGTCCAAGTTTGAGGATCATGTGCTGCTAAGTTTAAAATATAACCTTTAGCTAATGCTTGGAATTCTATTGGTTTTTCTAATGGTCTTTCACCTCCTCTGGCTATATATCTTGTATTTTCAGGGGGATCTTTATAATCTGTGTATGGTCTTCTTGGAGGAAAAATATCATAATTAATATCTGCTTCAACAGTTCTTTCAAAGGGGCTTTTTACACTAGAAGAAGTCATTACAGTTTCATCTTCCATTAGTTCTTTTTGATAACTGTTATTAGAAATTTCAGTAATATTTTCTTTAATTATTCCTACTCTAATATTTTGATCTTGATCATAATATAAGTATTCTTCTTCGTTTAATTGTTTTTTAAGATATAAATGATCTTCTAATTCTAAAAGTTCTTGTTGCGTAAGATTTAGATTAAGCTCTTTTGGAAAAATGAATTTCTCTATTTTTTCATTAATTAATTCTAAATGTACTAAGTCTTGGTCAGAGTCTTCATTTTCTTCTTGATTTTGTATAGTAGAATAATTAATGAATCTTATATTAGTTTTTCCTCGACTATCTTTATATGTCAATGCTTCTTGTGGGGCAATGGTTGTTTCTTTTTGTTCTAAAAGTTTATCTAGCTGCCAATCTAATCCTGCTAATTCTTCTGCTGAAAATTCTTTTGGTTTTACCATATTAATACCTTTACTACTCATTAAATTTACTACTTTTTCTACGTAAATTTTATACCTGGTCTGTGAATCAAACGAGCATCTTCCTAGAAATCCTATGGATATTAATAGATTATCTCCTCTAATAGTTTCTTCATATCCTTTAGTTTGTATTCCTATTTTTATATTTTCTATAAAATCTTTTACCGTCATTAAAAAGTTTGGAGTACAGTATATTATCCCATTATTACTATTTATGTCTACTTCCATGCTTGCTATTATACTTTTTTCAATATTATTTATTCTTTCATCATATATGGTAACTAATACCTTGCTACCTAAATTTTTTCTCATCATTCCTTTTATTCCTATTACTATTAGTCCTAGGTGAATAAATCTATATTTTCTCTTTTTTAATTCTTTCTCTGATTCTTTAGAAATTAATTCAATCTTTTTACATTGATTTGCTATACATTGAATTGATATTTCTCTACTACTTCTAAAAAATTGTGTTCGGGACTCAAAAATTCCTCTGTTATATAAAGTTTCTGGATTTAAAATTCTGAATCCTTGGGTTCTGAATCTTTCATAGTCTTGTTGAGGATCTATAATTTCTTCTAGTCTTGTATCATGTTCTTCTCTTCTATTTAAAATTCTATCTAATATCGGTGTTCTGCTATTGCTAGATGATGGTCTAGATTCTTCTTGAATTGTTCTAGATCTTCCTAAAAATGGACTTGTTAAACTCATTATGCTGCACGAGGGAAATTGAATGATTTAGGTTGTTTGGTATTTCTTATTATAGTTTCTTTTCCAGTTGGTTCAAGTTTTAAACTTCCTATTTTGTCTGTTATATTTTTTAATTCGTTTTCTATATTAGGTGTAGGTATGTTTGAAGAGGGTTTTTTGTCTAAAGTGTCTATCTTTTTATGAAGTGATAATAATAAAGCTATTATGGTATTGTTTTGTTTTATTATTACTTGATCTGGTGTCTTTTGAGATCTACAATCTGAAAATCCCTCAGATTCTCCTCTTTGAAATATTCTTGTATATTCTTTAGCGTCTAAATAGTTTTTATCTGTAACAGAGCTATCGGTTATTAACTTAAAACTACTTTCTTAAGTTCTTTTATTTTTTCTAAAACTTTTTTAAGTAGAAGTTTTATTTCTATTTCTAAGTTTTTAGTTTTGTCTAGTTTGCAAGTTTTTTCTAGAATAGTCTTATTTTGTTCTTTTAGATAGTCTAATTTACTATTTATATCTTTGATTTCTTTATGAAGTTTTTTATTATTGTCTTTTAATTCTAAGTCTAAAAATTCTAACTTTTTTAGATCCAGGTAGTCTTAATTGCTCTGATACCAAAATGAGGGGGGATGCCAAAAAACAAACATGTCCATTGGCACTCCCTAATAGTTACGCTATTTATTTATTTATTTATTTATTTATTAGCAGTAGGACTGTAATCAGAACAGCTAGCCATATAAATATAGATGCAGATATATGTACTTTAAAAGTTCCAATTGAAAATATATCGAAAATTAAAATGCTTTATTTTATATAAAGTCAGAGATGAAATGAAAATGCGTACCCCTACTCTATTATTTTTATTTAAAAAAAAATGACAAAAAGTTACTTGGAATTAAGGTTGCGTTAAAATGTGGCACGTGGTTGGAAAATGCAATTTCAAGTGGCCAAATACTTGACAACAAGGAAAGATCATTTTTATTTTATTATTACTAGTGAATATAC
>CAVNYN010222173.1:0-45620 GCA_963692815.1 Nyctanthes arbor-tristis
GAGTTTACAAATTTTGACATTTGTTATATAAAAATAATCTCTCGTCATACATTTGGTAAAATTATCTCATTAAACACACACATCACATGATGGCATATTATTAGATAATCACGTGTGAGTTGACCCATAATGATATGTATATTTAGTATCACTCCTTTTTTTTTTTTTTTTTTTAAGAAGAAAGGGGTCTTATTCATTGCAAGATTTGGGTTGAAGTACATCAAATAACCAAATAGGAGGAAACATAAAATAAGAAATGAAGTTTGACATAGAATTGGCTGCTTGTGCCAACAACTTGATTCGCAAATCTATGCACGTGATAGAATTTGATCCCATGAATTCCATTTGCAAGACACTTGCAATTCTCAACGACCAAACTGAAGTACGGATTATCAATAGAAGAATTTCATATAGCAATGGAAAATAGAAAAAAGTGAAGAACCAATCTCGATGATAATCGATCCAAACTGTGATCCCTTCGCCCATTTTAACGCTTCCCGAGCTAAGAAACTGGTCCTGACAAACCGTATTCATAATTGTTGAACTGAATTGTCCTAAAAGTTGTAAACTTCATAATTCAAATCCGTAATCGATCAAGGTATGGAAACTTGGGGTACGCAACTGATACAAAATTATTATAATGATGTTCTTCCAGAAACCTTTTTGTCAAATTTTACAACTTTTAATGAGTGCCTGTGCTGTAAAAGATTGGCAGCCTTGTTCTGTAATAGCAAGCCAATTGAGCTAGGTAGATGCACAATAAGTTCAAATTAACCCATTTTTCTAAGAAACGTGACAAGCGTCGAAAATGGAGCCCAATGTCTCACATGACAACCATCGAAAAGCAACGTGAATCTTAGTTTATGTGGGGCCGCTTTTATCCGATGGATGTCATGTGAGACATCAGGCTTCATTTTTGGAGCCTAATTAAATTTCTTAGAAAAATTATTAAATTCACACCTTATTATAGAGAAAGAAAAAAATGGTGGCGAGATAAATATTGTTCTGCTCGTTATTCTTTGGTAGTCATTTGATCTTTTCTGTTCGACATTTGTATTTTGATTTGATGAAATTTTTTTGAAATGAGTTACTACTTTCTTTATAAAACTAATTCTATGATGTGGTTCAGTAAAGAATCAACATCTGCGGATTTGCTTTTCTTACTGTCACATATTTCCCTCTCTATTCCACCACATCATGAGGTTGGTTTCAGAAGAGAACTAGCTACTAGTTCAGAAAAGAATTCTCTCATAAAAAATTTAGTTAGACCACATTTGAGGTGGAACATTCAGTTGAGAACGGTCGATATTCAAAAAAACCTTACAAGATTGTAATAAACTCCTTGAAAAGTCCATATATTTAACAAACGTTTTACATTTATTACCTCTTGTATTCTTCTTTAACATGCATATTGGCTTGTGCCATGTTTGTTGCTTACTTGAATGGAAGGCTTGTCTAGACTGAACGGTAATTCAGCCGTCCAATAAAGCGACATCATCTCATCGAATAGATATCTTGTATTGGATGCACAATTTATGTGTAGATTCAATGAAATGGGGTAGAGAGTAGTTGCGCGTAAGCGTACATGAATCTTTAAAGAACTCAAACTGAACCTTCCATTAATCAAAAAGAGCAAGAAATTGTTTTTTACTTGTTTCTTTCCCATGTCCTTTTCCCATAAATACCACAAATCTATTCATTTCACCACCCTGCCAACTTTCCCGCTGCTCACTTTCTTTAGTTTCCTTTTTCTTTCACAAAATTTCACCATTTGGTCGTGACTTTTGTTCAGGAACTGGAATGAGCCATTTGTTCTTTATGAAATCAACCACGTAATGTGGTAGAATGGAAATAAGACATGTGACAATTGGGGGCGGATGTAAAATTTGTTGTTAAGTCACATCGTGGAGATGGAGTTGGATCCATAAAGGAACCCGTTTTGGAAAATCTTTAATTTATTTATATAATTGGGTACAATTATAATAATATAATAAACATGTAATATGATACATTACATATATCACATGTAAGGCAACAATCTTTGTATCTGATAGACAACAATCTAATCAACTACTTGAACCTCTTTATTCTCCGTTTATTTTCTTAATTTATAATTTTACATACAATTGATTTGACATTTGATTTGATAAATGCTCAATTACAATCACATATTTCATATATTTTTATATTTCCAATACGCATTCTATATCTCACCTCTTTATAAATTCACCAAATTTTTACAAATAAAGAGGTTCAAACAAAAGTTACATTTGGTTGCCACGTGAAATAAAGTGAGACGGAAATCATTTTTTAGAGAAATTTGTTCGTGGCACTTGCACTCATATATCTCACAAAGGAAATATGGTTGTCTATAATTTCAATTCTTATTTTATTTCTTCTTCTTTTTATGATTAAATTGTATTCCTTAATTTATTGGATCAACGGCTAGTCGAGAATCAAGATATGTATGAATGAATACCATAAAACAAAATGATTCGCCTCTTTTAAAAAAAAATTAGAAAAAGTTAACGGTAAATTTTCGGATAAATTTATAAATTTGAAAAGAAAAATGAAAAAAGCAATTGAATAACGGGAGTTAATGGCCGAAAAATGAGTCAAAAGATACTGAAAATCTACACATCATCCAATGCCAACCAACCATTATTGAATGAATTAAAATGAATTTAGAGTCAGGAAAACCATGAAAAGGATACTGAATTCCATAACGTGAACCCACCCACCCCACGCTACAAATTTTTTAAGCATTTCGTCTTGGGGGAAATTGCACTAGTATCCCACAAGTTATTGTTCTATGGCAAATTGATATCTAGTAGTATTAGTGTTAAGTTTATCAGAAATAATATTTTTTAACACCAATATAGCTATTGTTATGACACTTAATGTTTCACGTGACTACATGCATTTATACGCACGCCACGTGAATACAATACTACCATGGATCTCATAACAACGCTTATGTGGTTGTTAGAAAATTTTCTCAAATTTATTACTGGTGATTTTGTATTGCAAAACTGTTGAATCGATGTTCTAGTTAGCTCTTTCTTTCTACTTGGAAAACCAAAGCTTGATTTTCTACTTATTGATTATATACACAGCTAGTAAAAGTAAGATTAATGTCGGGGAAAAAAGTTAGGGGAAAAAATTAGAGGGAAAAACTTATTTTCAAACAATGTATAAGGGAAAAACTAAGGGGAAAACATTTAAATTGGATACGTGACGTAATTTAATTGGATTGAATACACTTGTGAGACAAAATCAATGTAGAAAAAGGGTAAAGGAGAGGCTAATACCCCTCCCCCTCCCCAACTCCTAAAATAGAATTTTAACCTCTAATTTTCATACATTATTTGAGTTTGTTGTTGGGGGTGGGGGGTTTGGGTTTTTTCTTCCTAAATTTATTATGCTCTAATCACTGGAAGATGATAGTATAACTTTTGGTAGGGATATTTTTGTGTATCTAATATCTACTACTAAAAGTTGAGTCCTAACGTGTCAATTTTTGATACTTGAAAACCTACTGTTACTCAAACAAGAAGTTTTGGGACCAGGATTGCAATTTTTTCGAAAATACATGGAGTGATGGACAGAACTCGTACTGAAACCACAAACATTTCTTAATTCCATCGAATAATATATATGAAATAAAATCAAATATAGGCTAATAGGGATAGGTCATTACCTGAGACACGCATTACAGAATAATAAATTAATAATATAATAAACAAGTGAATTGGTGCGGGACTGCGTATAAAAAAAGGTGGAAGAAAAATGGATATAACTATACCCCGATTTTCAAATCTTTTCAAGATAATAATAACCCATAAGAAAGACAAAATTATTATCATTTTGATACACTGTGATAGAGGGGAGGGGAGGGCTCAGAACTTCTTGTCTAGAATGTGAAAAACCTAATCACTACAGTACTTATTTAAACTACAAGGACAAAATTATTTCAACACTCAATCTTCCTATTCTTAGATTATTCGATGGATGATTTGCTGATCAATACCATGTTATTATATATGAAAATGCATATAAATTCTTTTTTTTTAAAAATAGAAAATGCATATAATAACTAACTTAACGGTAGGGATAATAAAATCTCATATATATATATATTGCTTAAATAACTTCATTATTAGTGGTGGGTGTTAGTTGTTGGATATTTGCATGGTTTGTAATATGTAATTATCAGTGATTGGTACCATAAAAGTGCCTGTGGATGGCACGGAAATGGGATTGTTCAAGTCCATACATTTTATTGGATCATTGTTACCATAAATTGCATTACTTATTCAAAAAATATTGGGTTGATTTGGCAACCAGTTACTATAAGTCTCAGTCAAAAAACAACTATATTTTAAAATTTGTACAGGAGGTGGAATGTGACTTTATCACGTAACTTTGATTCACATGACTCATATCATAAAAATTACGTGCCATACCTCACCCACTATGTGGAATTCGAAATATAATAATTATTGTTATAAAGTTGTATTAAAAAACTTCACGAAAATTTTATTACAAAACATCTCATTTTATGTTACCTGTATAAATGCACGCCGCATAGGTTTGCTAAACAAACAACCTACTTAATATTCCTAGACTAGGTGAGGAGTAGAAGGCTATAAGCTGAAGACATTAGCAATAATTATTTGGGATTTATACTTTTAACATTTGATGACGATGATGAACATGATATATAAAGGTAGCTGCACATGTGATCACACAAATCAAAATAAGAATTTTTAAAAAAGTGATGAAAGAATCCAAGGATGCAAAACGTTTAACACTTTATAGAAAGATTCAAATCCATTACTAACATTCTCATTCTCACATATTCCTCAGATAATTATATAGGGCACCAAACCCTAGACCCCCTCACCGTCCCATAAACTACAATATCCAATATCTTTGAAAAACTATATATATATATATATATGTATATGTATATTGAAGCTACAAAGACCCAGGGGTGCCCCTACAACATTTCTCAATTCAAAAATATGTTGTGATAAAATAATTTTTGTACTGTGATTTTGGGCAAACCTTTTTCAAGGGTTGATTTCTTGTGATAGTGAACAAGAGACATATTCACTGGGGCTGACATGATAGTGTCGTGTATTCATAGGTTGAGAGTCTATAATTATATGAAGATCAACCCAATTTATTTATAAGTGATGGTCATATTTTGAGTTTTATAATTTGTAATTTGTTAAAGAATGCCATAAAAGATATATTTGACTTTTTTTTTTTTTAAATTTTGTAGAGAGGATAGCTCGTTTGTGATGGTATTCAACCTTTTTCTTACCACCCAACAAGGCATTTGAGTTAGAAGAATGAGTCAAAAACATTCTTTCTATTGGTACAGTGAGTATTTGGACTGTGGTATGAAATTCCTTTCACATGTAGTGTTCCCCAAATCATGCCTTGACTTTCACATTTGTTCTTGCCCAAAACTTTGACCATTCACACCTTTAATCATGGATAGGTTGTTGTTTATTCTCAAGTTAAAATTTTGGGTACCGACAGACTCTCAACAACTTAAAATTCACGAGCCATTGTATTCAGTATCTTCTAATATATATTCATGTTAGTAACATGTATGCAAAATGAGAAAACGAAAAGGATGTATGTCACAAGAAATAATGCAAAAGAGCATTTCGCTTCAATTAGCATACTTTTGTTTATGGGTTCTTCAATTTTATCATTTTTCCATCAAAAGTTGTGAAAAAGTTCACGTCTCTACTCATTTTCTAGCAGAAAAGAAACTTTGGCGACGATGGAATTTGGGAAAAAAATTGAAAGTCAAAAATCCCAATCATTCTCAATGTGGGCCGCGTCTTAAATTCCTTTTGTTTGAGAGCTCGGCCCACCAAAAATGGAAATCGTCGGTAGTCTTATAGTAAGACGAACAAGATGTTCCCATTCTTGTATTTGATGCTTTTGACCACTTACGCTCTGCCTGAGATTTTTGAGACATGACGTCGATTTTAGTCATTGAACAAGTTCAAAAAATAAATTAAAAATTTTACAAAAGATTTACAAAACTAATTATAACAGTTAAAACAATTTCTGTTCTTGCTAAACATGTTATGAATGGTCAAATTCAGACCCAAAAAAAGGGGACAAAATTCTGCACAATTTTGTTGAAAGCTTCCAGGTCACAAATTAATAAAAACAATGATACTCATTGATGGTTCAGCTTAGATGTGGCTTATGCTTGCTTGGAGCTTCTGGGTGTGGTTTCTTTGGGTCCTTTTAGCCCATTTCTTTTGTTTTTTCTGCTGGCCCTTTTGTTTTGCCCCCTTTCTTCTGGGGTTGATTTTGTATATTTTCTTTATGATTAATAAAATTTCTGTTTAATTAAAAAAATTAAAACTCAATGATAAAACACAAAAGAAAATGTAATATTCAAAATATTTGCATAATGATTAAATAAAAAAGCTGAAATGTTTTCATGTAAAAGTCGGTGTCTTGCATATCTTGTTATTTTTGATCTATCAAAATGAGGAATTTTCTATTGGGTTCAATTTTTCATTTAATCCAAAGCATATTACCAAACAAATATCATTCAAATGGATTTATGGAACCATATCGTGAATAAAAACTTCGTATAAATTTTAACTGAAATATAGATTTTGAAGCATACAATGGGAGAAAATTACAAATGGGATTAATATTTGTGTTATTTTACATACAACCCCCATTTCCCTTCGCCTTCGTTTTTCTCACTGACGTTAAAAACGCTCTCAAGTACGGTTGTATAGTTAATTTTTGTTTTCTTCAAGAAAGAAGGGCATTATGAGAAATTGAAAACAACAAAGTTGATCAGCCCAATTATGTATGTATGGTTTTGTTTTTGCAATGCAATAACTTTATGAATAATGCTATTAGCCTCTATTAGAAAACAAATGATGATCCAAATGAGGTGCAACATTTTAGAACCAACAAATGCTCGGTTTCCATAATTCGGTTGTACGTGTAGGCAAACCACTATTCCCAATTTTAATTGCAACATTCGATCAAACAATAACCATACTGAGAAATAGGGGTGAACACGCTTAGGTTTGAGCGGTTTTTGATTTATTCTTAAACTGGTTTGGACAAATTGTAAACCAATCAAGCCATTTAATTTTTCAAACCAAACCAAACCTACTTTTTCGGTTCGGTTTGGTTTAATTTAAACAACGGTTTGTCTATTGACGTAATGAGAACGGACTCAAAACATGATAGTTTTATAAATATAAATATTTTATTATACTAATATGCTTTTTGAATACTAATACGAATATCAAACTCATAAAAAGTCAATAAATTTTACTAAAACAAACATATAACTAATAAATTGTAATAGAAGAAAAAAAACCCAAACGATATATAAGTTTCAAATGAAACATTGCCAGAATATGTTTACGAAAGTGCTATTTTTTTCAAGCATCTAAATGTCGAAATTTTAGAAAAATATGATGAGTTAACTACTATATAATTTATCCAATAAATTTTCTTAAGGGTATTAATTAAATTAATAAATAATTAGTTTATTAAATTACTAAAATGTACTAAGTTATCATAAGGAACTCTTTATTAGAGTACCAAACTCAGTCAACGAATTTGACAATAATAAATTAATTAAGTCCTTTGATATTTTTCCTCATATTACTTACACATTAATAATTTTTTAATTAATTAAAACATAAAAAAAAGTTCGGTTCTGTTTAAACAGTTTTTTAAGCATTGACATTTAAACCAAACTATTTCAAGCTATTTGAAATTTTTTCAAACCAAACCAACCCATTCACTTTTTAAACCAAACCAATGCAAACCATTTTCACGGATTGGTTCGATTTTTCAGTTTGACTGTACCTAGAAATGTCATCATAGTCCTGTCAAAATATAAAAATGAAAAAAAGAAGGAAAAAAGAAATGTCATCATAGCAATAGAATAATAATAATATGGTCGAAAAGACAAAATCATACAATTTACGCTACTTTTTCCTACTTTCACTTCTTCCAAGTCATTTTTCACGGTGGTAACGAATAATCGTTAGTATGTGACAACCATCGTCGAGGGCCTCTACGACCATCGATAAGGCTTGGATTGACTCGACCGCCGCGGCTAAACCAACTCTTTTATGAAAATCGAGTATTTTGTTCACAATTCGTTTTAGATATAGAAGTGATGACAACTTGAGAATCCCTAAAGCTCAAACATTTACACGCAAAGTTGAAGCAGATCAAATGCTTTCATTTCATTCTATATATTGTTCTTGACTTCATTTTCCAGCACGCTATGATAAGGATAAAATTGAGCACTCATAACATTGTCTCCACTAACATAAACAACTCTAAAGATGTCGTATTTTATGTCGAGAGGAAGCCCTTCGAAATACGGAAGAACCGTCTTTCGGTAATCCGATTTTAGTATATACGAATAGCAGAGTTGGAGAGATTTCCATACAAAAAAACTAACAATTCTTGGCATTGTTTGAGATTTCATGCAAACTCCAGCAGTTGCGCCATCCATTTTCAGAAAGCGGTCTTTGAATATAGCTAAAAACGCATAAGCAAGTGTGCTCTCATTCGAGTAACCGGTCGAGAGGGTAGCCAAACTTAGCGTCACAATGTCGCCGCTGAAGAATTTTGCCGCCAGAGATCCGTCTTTTGATTCACCGGCATATGCTTCGAAGAAGCTGTTATCTATTAAGATGGCCATGCTTGCTACATTGGTTAACATGGAAACCTGACAACGAATCAATGTCACAACTTGAGGATTCATCTTAGTTAGAGATCTATAACCAAAGCACTTATATGTAATTTATTTGTTGTATATATTTATTAAAGATGAAAAATTTTGTCGTTTTGAAAGATGGTGACTCATTTGAACAGACTGATCTTGATTGGACAATCAATTGTTTGTTTGTTTCAGGCCCAACGAGACATGCGTTCATCTCAACATACTTATAAATTTGAAAAAATAATCATTCCATTATTCCAAGAAAGAGTATCGACTGGATTAGTGAAGTGTTACTTACCATAGCTTCATTAAGTAGTTGCTTGTTTTCATTAGATCTCTTCATCCACGCTCCATACCATATAATCTGCAATAATTAGCAGCTACGATTGATTTATTCAATGAGCTACAAGGTGTAACGGTATTTATAAAGATTGATCTAAGGTCAGGCTATCAGATAAATCTGAGGCAACATATTCAAACGAAACAAAAACAAAGATGATTACTGATAATAACCATAATCTTAAAGAAAGAAAACAGACCATGTTTCCATGAATGCTTCTAAAGATAGCGCTGTGAACACAACCAAGATTCTTAGTACTGACAGAAAATTGCTTCAAGGCCTCGATTAGATCGTCCACGAACACAACCGTAGGTCGGAACACAAGAAGACTTACAGCCAAATTCCTGTCATTGAAAGGCACAAAGCATTCCATGACAATCTTTTTTCTTGATCTTCTTCTTATATGAATTTATAATAACTTACTGGAAATAAATATGGAAAGAATTAGTAAAAATATACGAAGGTAGCATTTGATGTTGGAAATTTGGGGGATTTGGCCTTTGAATTTCAAACAAGGCAATAAAGAATTGGGTTGGTCTTAATTGGCTTTCTTTTAGGACCAAAAAAGCATTAAAGAATTGACAAAACTGAAAACATAGACCACACTGCCTTGAATATTGACCACGTTAAATTGTGGGAGATGTACTTATAATTTCTTTTTTGACTTTTCATAACGAATTTAAGAAAATCAAATAAACTAGTATACCACTACTAATGATTTGAATTTGGTGCATCGAATTTATAAATAAGTAGTCGAACAACTTCCAAAATACTGATAAAACCCTTTTCCTGGTCGACTACATTCATATTTGGACGAATTGCCAGAATAAACAAGTCAAACTTTTTCATATTACCGGATTTTTTGACATAAAATTTTTCTCCAGTTGCAAGAAAAATTACAAGGGAATTAACGGACTCAGCACCTCTTTTAATTTCCGGCATCAGCTGAGGCTTCTCCCCATATGATACGAATTTCTATATATACGCCTAATTTTATAGACCCGTGCGAATTCTCGCCATGTGTCTTTCACATCAGCACCTTGTGTGCAGATTGAAGCTGTCGATTTTCCACGTGGTGGACACCTTACACGTAGTCACCACATAGGCACCATATTGAAGCCTGCATGGACTCTGGAGAAGTCTATAAACTTCTTGTTTTCAAGTTTTAACTATCTACGAAAGCTAGAGTTAGGAAGCGCAAACAGTCGACTTGCAAAAATCAAATTTTGAACAGATAAAAAGTATTTATTTAAGTACACAATTTTTATTAATAAAATTTATCTTTTATATATATATCATGGGCGCATGCTGTTAATGCATCTTTTAAAAAACATGTTTAGGGCGACCCTTTGTAGTAGAGCTGAGTAAAATAACCACAACCAATTGGACCAAACCAAAACCAAGCAGTTTGATCCAGTTTGGTTTGAGTTTTTTAAATTTTTAAATGGTTATGATTATTAAAATGAATAACTATTTGGTTATAGTTTTCATTCCAAAACCAATAACTAAACCACAACTAGACTAAAAGATTTGATTTTGAATTTATTAACTTAATTCTTGATTTAAATTCCTAAAGTTCAAAGAATAAAGTTATAAAAAAAAATCTTGATTTCTATTAAAATTATGTAACTCAAAGCCTAGATTATAGTTATTGATCCTCCAAGCTACATAATTTTCTCTTTTTACTTTTAGTCGATAACATCATGAAACTATAGTTTATAATTTTCTATATAAGCATAACCAAACCACAACTGAATGGTTTGATTTTGGTTTGCTTTTAATTTTACAAAATATCTTAATAGTTATTTTCTCAAAAAAACAATCGGTTTTCGATTTGGTTTAATATCCTCAAAAGTACGACCAAATCAAACCACGTCCAGACCTACTAACTACTTTGGAGTTTGTCATACATTCAGTTATGTTTTATAACATATTGACCGCCACTTGGTTCTCATTGCTTTACGGAATTTACCTTCCTAGTTATTGGTATCATGGTATAATAAATAACTGTCCTGTTTGCATGCCAATCTTAACAGAGACGTGGCGAACCATGCTTTGCATAGACCCCCAAGCTTATTCGTCGGTAATCTCAACCTCTCTTAACCGCGTATGGCCTGAACCAGACCTATAGGACAGTGTTATCATTTTAGACTGAAAACTAAAGAATGAGAGGTCGTGTGAGTCCAAACACCTCTAACCTCATTATGATCTCTTTCAGAAACCACTCCCAACTCATATACTCTTCCTTATCCATTACATACCTTTTTCCTATTTTTTGTGCAACGTATTAGTACTTACGCTTATAATATTCCTTTGTTTCCCCTACAAATAGTGCGTTGACAAATAAACAAATAAAACAAATATATATAAAGTAGAAGCCAAAATCACTTGCAAGAGGAACAGAAGAAGTACCAACTAAATTACAAGGATTGAGACAAACAAAAAATAACAAAATACAAACTGACCACAAAACAAACACACGCTAAAATCTAGAAATGAAAAGAAAAGAGGGGGGTGAGGGTTGAAATGGCATTTCCATAATTAAGCGGAAATGCTAAATGAGTATGCTATCGCTCCAGCCGCTGTCTCAATCTCCATTTTACCGTCCGCAAGTAACGCTTGTTAAAATACATTTCATCCGAGAAGCATATGCGGCAAACGGGTAACACACTCAAGAAAATGCAGTTGCCACAGAACACTAATTTACATAATTTAATGTCCCTAATAACCTCCCAACCCCAATATTTGTTCAACTTATATTACTATCACGGTACTTATTTTACCTGTGAGTTTCCTGTTACCTGCAACATTATACTTTGCAGAATTATTAGCAGCAAAATACCAGAATATCTGATGAACTAATGATGAATTGGACTAGGGAAGTTGTCCCCATGGTAAGAAACATCACTTGAACAAAATAACAAAATTTTCCTATCGCTGTTTGATTGTGTTTGGACCCGAGTTCTAGCCATACATCTTCACTTTATTCGAGTGATAACTCTTTGCGTTAATTCCACTAGTGCGCGCCTTGATCTTTGAACATCCTCGTCTTCATTTTCAGGAAGGGAATCGATTGCAGCTGAAGCAAGTTCAACGTGCTTTCTTGCAAGGTCCCTTGTTCTCTGTATTCCCCGACTTTTTCCAAGGTATTCCAGTGCCTGTGGTTTCCATTGTGCATCAGGTTTATCATCTTAACTCCACAAATAGAAAAGACAAACTACTCCGAAACAAAAGGGTTCATTAAGATTAAAAGGACAAAAATGTTCTATTACAAAATTGAACGAAGCTTGAAAGCTTATGGTTGTATGAGAGATTGCAGATAATATTTATCGACTTCCAAAATAACACAAGGAAGAGTTTGAAATACCGTGGGTAATATGATTTTGAACTGGTTAAAACTCAAAAGAATATTGCACTCCTTATTCCCTCCTAATTCCATCTAACTTCTACCGTTCGATTTGTCTACATTTTTTATTGTCTAATTGAATACACCAAACATGCCACGAAAGGAACAGAGGCATAATCAAAAGGAAAACCGAACTCATAAAGGATTCCATTAGAAAAGCAAAATTCCTTTTTGACTTAATTAATCAACCTTGCACGTCTGATATAGGTCTTCTATCTCTCAAAAGAATTTTTGACTTGTACTTTGTCAATCAGCTTAATTTCACTTAAAAATCAATAATAATTGCATATGAAAGTAGTGTAAATATTTCGCCATAGATCTAATGCTTAAAGAAACATGCAAGCTCAATAACTTGCATACGAAATGCTTTTTGATGCTTAAATACACCAGAAAAACTTTGCCTCTTGCCTAAAGCAACCGCATTTTCTAACATCAGCACTGATCAAAGTTTTGCAGAGAACTTACAAGATTCACATTTGCAGGATTTTCAAATCCTCGATCGACAACAGACCTCAACTCCGGGAACTCCTCCATAGCAAACAAAATAGGAGCGGTAACAATACCCTGAAACAAATTTATCCTCAGAATGTTAATTCCAGATCATAGGCGGGCAACATCATACAGGTAATTACATTACACTATCAGCAAATAAAATTAAAAATGAAGTTAACAGTTACTTGCACGCATATGCCAAAAATACAACCGAGTATTTGGAATCTAGGATGTTTTAAGTTGACAGGATTAGGACTTACTTCGCAATTGAAGGACACAACCCTATCAACTTGGAATCAGTCAAAAGTTGTTTAAAAGTTTGTGAAGCTATAAATCCTATTGTATTAAACGAGATTTTGTTATATCTTATAGGAAAAAAAATTGAGAAGAATTGCTTCGTCGACATTTTGGTCCCATCGAACAGCTGAACTATGAATTAGCAAATATTTGAAATAGAAAAGCTCTGGACTCTTAAAAATTAGCCCAAAGTCCACTGATTTTGGAATTCCTTGAGACACAAGGATACCCGACATCATATTTACATAATAAACTAATCAGGATTATTTTCCTCAAGACATGATTTCAATTTATATATCTCTACCGGGACAAATGCATAGAAGAATCATCTTAGCGTCTAGAACGTGGCTGACACAAAAAGAAGGCCTTACTGATCAGGATGAAAAAGACTGAGGCATCAATGTTCACTAGGACTGCAAATTAATTTCCGTAAAACAAAAGAAGAGAGAGAGAGCAGATGATAACATGCATCAGAACAGGGCACCACCCATGCATTTGTGAATTAAGCATCCACCCTAACCACAGAGCTGCCACCATGTCAATTTTTAGGGTCAAAGTTACATCATTGGCACGTACATACATAAAGCTTGGCCAGATTCAAAGTAACATGCTCCTATGGAGAAAATAACTATTATAGCATATCCTGATGAAGCATATAGACAATACGAATGTGTCCTTGATATGAATCCAGAAATTTGATATTTAGTCATGACTTGTGGTTACCAAAAGAGGTTTCATAAAACATGTGAACCAACTGATACTGAATTTAACTGAAGCTGATTTGACACAACCACCAAAAGAGAAAGGCTGAAGTTTTTTACTGGTACTTGTATGCATAGCATTACCTAAGAAAAGAAAACATGCAGGCAAAATAAAGTATTCCATTCCACCAACTATATCTGAATGTGATCACCATAACAATTCTATTAAAATAATCAGAGAATGACAGGAAGCTTACGTGGCGAATGTCAGACAAGGAGCCCTTCCCTAGTGATGTTGATGTGCCAGTGAAGTCAAGCACATCATCTATTAATTGATATGCCAACCCCTACACGGACAGACAGACAAAAATGAGTACCTAACAATGACTTCAAACGAGAGAAAACAAGTTCATGTGCCAAGGAATGCAGTGCCAGGACTCAAGAGTAGATCACTCAAAATAGCATATAATTACATGGAAATATTTTTAGTTAATAAGGAAAAGTGCATATCAGCCAGAGGGCGGAAAATAAATTTCAGAAACAGCAACAAGATCAGCAAAGCAATATCAAAGTGTTACAGTATGGAAAATATAACACTAAAAAGGAGCAAATTTGAGATTCATGAAATCAATAGACCATCAAATTGGGACAATGTAAGCGACAATCACAACAAGTTGCTGACCACAGTGATAGATTATAAAAGCAAATTCCATCAAAATAGAAGACTGAATAAGACTAAAGAAGCATGATTCATGTGGCACGGCACCAATATGGATTTCCAAAAAAGTGCGGAAAACTGAACTTCAACCATCCCATTTGACAAAAGAGTCCATTATGAGGATGATCATCAGTTGATCAAGTGATAAATTTAGCTTAAACATGAATGATAAGCATGAGAGGGCCACAGAAAAAGAGCACAGACCAAATTTTTGCCATACTCATAGGCCAACATTGAAACTTCTGCTGTTTGGCCAGCAAGAAGGGCAATTGCTTTACAGCTATTTGAAATTAATGATGCAGTCTTGTAGTATGTCTTTTGCATGTAGTATTCCATGCTGCAACAAGAAACAATTACATGATTAAAGAAGAGGATTCCCAATGCAAGTAAAAATCTCAAACAATTATTAAGTAATCATACAAGTTTGTTAATATTGAAAATAGTAAGTTGGAAGATCTCCAATCAGATTTTGGGAAATGATCTGATACGAGGAACTGCTTAATCACTACTACAATAAATGACTCAAAATCCTTTTAAAAATGTTATGCATAAAAAACTCGAAGAGTGGATAAGAAAGAAGTAATTTATTTATGGACCTCCCTTTCAATTATATGCAGTCATTACGCTGGGATTCTATTTGCATTCGGTACACATATTCACATCTCCATCTTGATATATCCAGAAACAAAATCATGCCAACAGTAGCATCAGTGAAGCAGCATACCTACAACGTTGATCAGAGGAAGTGGTCATTTGCATAGTCTCCCCTGTAACAAGATGCTCAACAACTTTTGCCAAGAGGGATACAACCTACAAAAATACAGGAAACAGATGGAAAAAAAATAATAGAATGTCATTTTCGCCAGAAGGTAGTAATGCGGGCGTGTAACTAATAACTAATCAGAAAATATGAAACACAAGAGCATCTCCAATGCAATGGTCCGGTCTTGGGGTGGGGGTGGGAGGAGAGAGGGGGAAGAGACGGGGGTGGGGGAGATAATGATAACACGATAGTGGAGGAAGAGATGTAGATGGAGGTGTATTTTGGACTTGGCACGGGACACAATGAAGAAAAGGTGAGGAAACAGTGGGGTAAAAGTGAGAAAGTGATTAAAAAAAGAAAACCGAAAGAAAAATAGATAAATATGGGACCCACTTAAATTTTTGAGTCTTTCGCTCTCCTCAGTTTACCCTTGACATGGAACTTGGCATTAGAGATGCTCTAAGCTAGCATCAACCTGTTAGCATTCAAAAAATTTTCTTTTCCAAGTCTCCCACTGTACATGCCTATTTCAATTGGTATATTGAAGTTGACTGTCTTCGTTCTTATTCATATGAATTGTATTTGTCTGGGGAAAGCACACTGGAATTAACATACAATACAATTAAGATGGACTGCAGTCTGCTGTACAAGAAAAAGGGGAAAGTATACCTCAGTGTTCTTTAATGAGGCAAGTGCCACACAAGCTCTGGAAAGCAGAAAGTCACCAGCCAATACAGCTAACTGCAATGTTGTGTACAACAGATGAGCTGATAAAATAGCTAAAGGGGTCCATAGTTCTCATTATGATTCCATTATAATGAGGTAAAATGATTGGTAGAGATTTCATATGAGTTTAATGTCTGCTTGTAATTGAAATATATATATATATATATATACACATCAAATTAGTGGTAAGCAAGATTATACGCAGAAACGTATAGTGAAAATCACACCCCATAATATAATTTATACATAACCACCCATGTTAGCAATCTATTTCTATTTTGGAAAGATTTTATAAAAAAGAGTGGCAGAAAGTTTTGTAGTACATGTAGGTCCCACAAGATGAGTGGATGTGATTGGTTTGACCAAATTCTATTTTGAATTAAAATGTTAACAGCACATATGTAGTGTTCACTATGAATAATCAAATATTTAAAGAGGTCAGAGAAAGCAAAAAATGGATGCCAAGAAAGCTATCAATAAGAGCAATACTTTCTTCCATTTTAGTTTTCAGTTTTAGTTGAGACTTTGATTTTATTATTAAGTGCTTGTTAATTTTTCCCCTTCAATGTCATTGAAGAAAATGAGGGACCACAATGCCCTGAACAGAAGATTAGTAATGAAGACTGTTTCTAGTCAAAATCATTAGCAAATGTCAAAAGATAAACAAATATGTACTTGCACTGATCGAGCTTTTCAACTCTCCCCTTTATTGCTAGACATTCATTAACATTAAAGAACCTAATACCTTATTTCCCATTACAAAGTTCAAAGAACCAACTCCACGCCTAGTATCAGCATCATCCAACACATCATCATGGAGGAGGCTGGCAACCTAGCATAAAGTAATAGATAAGTACCAATTATAAGTTCGCAGAATTAGAAGTGGTATGCTACTGACATCATACAATTAGAAAAAGAAAAGACTGCAATAATTTACATACAGTTGGCCCCAGTGAATAATCACTAAAGTTTGTTTATCCCTTCCTATGTCAGTCATTTAGATAGCATGCAACTTGAGCCATATTTTCACATATTCAGCACTAGAGGTGTCGCACTTCCAGAGATGAAGTCATTTATGGAGGAGAATTGACGACTTATGGGATACTGCTTTTTACTAGTGAGAGAGTATTGCATTTGCACGACATTTTTATAAGAAACAAAAGACGCAAACAAAATTCAAGGAGAGCCCCTTGTTCCACAGAATATAGAAAAACCATACATCTATCCTTCTCTCATCCCAGGTCCTTGCTAATAGGTCAAGTTCTTCCATCTTTTACAAGCCTATTCCACAATCTGACCTCATCAGTGCAATCATACAAATCCTATCAGTGATTAAGATCTAAACATCAGAAAAGTTAAATATTAAAAAATTTAGCACTACACTTTATTCGCATCGTGATGCTACATGCCACCCAAAGATATTTTGGTATTAACCCATCATTCAGATCCTGTAATCAATCATGAACTGAAAACTTGGATTGACGGAAAGAGTACATTTATTCCAAGCTCTATTTCTTTCCAACCATGCATGTTCAGGCTTATTTTGGATGCAACCAATTTACATTATAATATTTCAGTTTTAGTCCTATACATCTGGTGTTACTTCCTTTTTGTTTGTTGTTTTGTTTTCTTTTAAGGAGCGTCTGTGACTAACTCCACGCATTTTGAGCGGAGGGATCAAGTCAAGAAAACTAACATGGATCATCTCTGTTATCTCAGCAATACATTGTTGTCTTATGCGCAATTCTTCAGACAATGTATGAACAGTAGCCTCTAGAGGTGTTCTGGGCATTGGTAAATTCAAAGCCGTGGCCATTAACAACAAAACCTGCAAGGTAAATTAGTCAGGTCCAAGATCAACGGAATTAGTACAATTACCAGTGTAGAAACTTAAATCCTTCTCAATTCTCATCACACTGACCCAAATCTACCTCCATGGTCCATTGGTCCTGCCTTGACATTCCTACTGTTGGCAAATTCAGTAATTATATATGCTACATTTCTCAATATGGTTCCTCTCATTACCACAAAATATCAAGAATCACGAAGTACAACCTCCGTCCCACAAAGATAGCCCTATTCCTATTTTCACAGAGATTAAGAAAAATTCTTTAACAGTATTGGAAAAGTAAATGTAAGATCATTTCCCTATACCCTTTCATTTATTAATTATCCCCATAACAATTATATTTTGTTAGTAATAATGCACATTCAATATGGGTATATAAGAAAACTAATATTTTAACTACATTTTTAAAAAGAAGTGGCCTATATTTTGCAACGGATGAGGAAAGAATACGTGACTATCTTTATGGGACAGAGGTAGCAAATTGCATGCTAAAACAATTACAGTATAACTCATTGTGCTTGGACCAAGGTTCTAAAAGGCACAACGCTGAGGAAGCAGCAAGGCCAAGCCACCAAGGCTTATCACTTATGAGGTAGGCAAAGCCTAACCTTGTAAAGTATTTCCCTCTTTTTGATATTATTTGAACTATTATACAACCATTAAATATATAATTTTTAAAAACAAGTGCATACCGTTTAAAAAAGAAAAAGAATAAATTATTATACTTTCCAGTGTATTTATTAATTCTTTATTTTAATTCGTTAATTTATTTAAGCTTCTAATTTTTTTAATAGACCAAAGAAAAAAGAAGCAAAACAACACATGCAGCCTAGCATTAGGTGGCCAAATAAGGTTGATCATCATTCTCCACATCTTCCCATATGGGGGACTTTCCCCACATACAGACCTAGCTAAGGCCCGCCTTTTCTCAAGTTTTACAACATGGTCTTGGACGTGAGATTTAAAATGCAAAATCTTACCGTAGGCCGAAATCTTTTCCCTTCCACCCCCATTTTGAAGAAGTATTCAGCAGCAGTGGCAAGCTTTGGCACCTATAAGAGATTTAAATATATGCTACTTCACATTATTAAAATCTTTTAGTCAAACTAACTATAATAATGGTCGTCGAATACCTCTGCAACTACCATGGATCTTAACCTATTTGCGAGAATTGATAATTCATCAGCAACAAGAGAAAAAGGATCCAATTGCTCCTGTGAGAGAAAGAAAGAGAGAGAGAGAGAGAGAGAGAATTAGTTCTATATTCCATGTATTCTGCAGCTAGTAGACTACACCAAGACAATCTTAGCATACACTAAGATACGTAGCTTTATCATGCTCTATTTTATCCTTAATCACTACTTCAATGTGAGGAAGTGGAAAAGTTGCTAACAACTTGAGAAATTGAACTAACCTCAGCCAGAGAGCTGGTTTGATGATGAGCTTGCTGGCCAGCACCTATAAGCGCACTCGAAACCCAAGAATAAATAACTCTGCAACCCAAAACCTACTAATCACCAGCAACAACAACGAATACAGTATAAGCAATCATAAATTTATTAATGGGCAACAGTGTTACAAATCAACAATTCCAGATATCACAAGAACTGGACTTACAGAATGAAAAATTTTAAAATTGAAAAAGGAAAAAAAAATGAAGAAAGAAAATGGGACCAAAGCAATAGGTTGAACGGTCAGATTTACAAAATAACAGTAAACCTGCTAAAACAATGAGTAATCAAACTTGCATCCACTACTACTGCACTAATTAAAAATTTCCTACAAGAAGTCTTTGTGCCTTTAAAAACCAAGATGCATGCCCAGTCATCTCCTGGAGCTGCCTTTATTGCTGATATTTTTATAGAAACTTATTACAAGCAACTAAAATAAAGAATATATGACGGGGTTGGCTAACTTTTTACGTCTTATAACACTGATTAAAAAGTGGCCAAGCTTTGAATTATTAATCATTCTACACGATGTGCACAATACTGAAGTCAAATGAAACTGCCCCCTTAAATGAAGGGCAAACAATCAATAATTACCAATAAATGATCAGCTTATATCAATTTCATCAGATAACAATATTTCTTGATTTGTAATTCTACTAAACATTACAAACTACTCACCCTTCTATATATTTTAATAACTTTCTGGCCTAGGCAACACTTTTAAGAACCGTGAAAGAATAATAAACTTGAACCGATCCCAGATTTATTAGTCCGAAAACCAACTTTTAAATCAACATAGAGGCTCCAAGATACTTGGGCTGCAAAACATAAAGCACCATTACAACTACAGAAGTTTCAAAAATTCTTCACCCCCCTGTACCTCAGGTCACCTCACAAGACACGTTCTCAAGAAACATTAGGAAACTAAACCGCCTATACAAAAAACCCACCAACATAACAAGTGATTAAAGTGAAATTAGCATCACGACCACATAAAGCAGCAAATTTGAAGTCTTAACAGAATCACAATCCAAAATAAAACACCCGAAGAAATCACTGTACGAGAAAATTCAGCTCATTAAACTAAATCAAGCACATGAGAACGCCATTACACAATTTAGATACATGGATAATTCACCTTTTCAGAAGATTGAATGGGCGAACGGAAGTGATTGGCATGGTGCAGCAACTGTTGCTCGTTATACAAGATCCATCTGCTCCGGATGTAGCCCGCCCTCGCTATCCGGGTCAGCCCCCTTACAAAAAACATCTCCTGAATCTCTCTACCGATATATAATAATAAATATGAATATGTGTTCTTGCTCTCGAAGTAGTAGTTTCTTCAGAAAAACACGAAAGAGGAAACCCTTGGCCTGAGGGAAAAGGGGGCCACGCGAAGTGTACCGACGTGAATAGTATTTTCCTATTTTGCTTGCAAACTCGTAGATTAATGGCATTCAACGGAGTCGCTTTAGACTAGTATGCGTTAATTATTGATGCAAGGTGGTTTGGTCTCGGCCATGTATTATCCAGGGCTTACTCTATTTTTGTTGTGATGTTATTATTATTACTTAGGACTTCGTCTTCCCCAATAAAGCATATATAGAATTCCTAATACATTACTTCATTTTTTTCTATTTTTCATTATTTGATATACTTCAGCTCCATGGGCTGAATAATTGTAAATAGTACTAAGTTAATCGACTGACTCAGACTCGTAAGTTTGCTTCTCCGTTTTCAAATATTAAATTAACGTACTACTTATTTTCATGATTTGATATATTTTCAAAAATTTTCTGGTAAAATTTCACACGACTTGCATACATATATCCGTTATACCACTTATCATGAATGTTAGAAAACTATTAGCTTTCGTAATAGCAAAAACTTGTTATATTTGTGCTCAAATTTGAGAACACGAAAAATAATGTTAGATGTGTGACTTAGAACAAACTTGCAGCCAGGAGCATGTTCTCTCTTTTCCATAAAAATATTCAAGCACTAAATTTTTTGTGTCGCTATGGCACTAAGATAATATAGCATAATATAAACAGTTGATATATGATGTAAGGAAGACATAATGATGTGCCACATTACTGTCTAGTGTTGTTGGCACATGCATAGTGTTTAAACTAAATTTGATCTCCCACCAGAGTATGGGGAGGTACACCATCAGACTCACACAAATTGCACAGAGACACATGCCGTGTGTAAGAAAGGGCAGGTTACTTACATGCGGCGCGTCTCTCTATATGACACGTGTAAGGTTTGTGGCATACAATCTAGCGATAGAATGGAACGTTGCTTTAACACATTCCTACTTTTTTTCGTCCAAAGTCTTTAACTCAATGGGTAATTAGGTAATGGAAAATTGGGCATGCGTTTTTTATGTTTACTTTTCTTCCTTTCTTACAATTTTTTAAAACAAGTTTTCAATATTTTCAAAAAAAAAAAAAAAACATGCCCTCTGCTCTATTTTGCCCCCTATGAAAAATGAATTTTGGAAAATTGATTTTGTAAAAAGTGACTTTTTGAGAAAATGTATGGTCAGAAAATAAAGAAAAATTATGAATTTACGTACAAGATTATTTTAATAGGTACATGTATGGTTTGAAAATAATTTTGAGTGATAATTGATTTTGAGATAATCATTTCCATACAAGTTACCCGCATATAACTTCAATTTCATTTCGTATCATGACAATACAACTGCATATAAATATAATATATCCTTCTAAAATATAGCGCAAAGAAATTAACAAGACAAAGCCTTATATGGGGACTACAAGAAATTAAACTCCTATAAAATATATTATAAACTATATATAAAATATAGACAAAATCTCACAGAGGAGAATTGAATTTGAGACCTCTACGTCTTAGGGTTTCAACCTTAGCCCATGACCAAAATGGGCTAAGGCCTCATTCGCTTCAACTTTTGTAAGTTATTTATGAAAAAAGTTATCTTAAATCAAACATTCTTTATCATTTTTTTTAACTAGGAAAACACTGTTCTAAATAGAGAAAACAAATAAGTTTCAAAGCAAGCTTTTGATTCTCATTATAGGAGTGAAATTACAATGATAAAATTAATGAGGTGAAAAGGGTTACGGAGATTTGATGAAAGTTAGAATTTTGAAATGTGTGCTTATAATTAAGTAATTGTCAAATTAATGATACGTGAAACTATGACTGGGCATTTACACGGCTGGAATTGGATTGGACCGATGAACTAAACCGACTCGAGTTGGTTTGGTAGATTTTTTAACTGAGCAGTTTGCGTAAACTAACCGGTTTTGGTGAAAACAGACTTTCTAGCCGGTTTAATTGAGGAAACCGAACCGAACTGGTGCCCGGTTCAGTTCCGGTTCACATTTTTCCTAACCAATTTTGGCCGGCTTGGCCGATACCCAACCCTATGTGAAATTATAATATGGTGATAAAATAAGAATCAAACAAGCACTCATTTTTTAGCATTAAAAGGCCATTTTTCCCTTGTCAGAAGCCCTCTCTAAAAGGAAAAAATTGTATGCGTTTCATGCCGAATGAAACACCAAGTATGCGCCTCCATTGCACCAGAACTAGCATCCAAGTGATAAAAATGCGAGGAAAATGATTTTTCTTCCTTTTCGCTAGAAAAACACAAATTCCATGTGTTGTATTCCAGTAGTACGATAATTTGCGTTCACGCTATCTTCCAATAGCCTTCTACAGGATTCTGGACAAACTTGAGACATGCTTGGCGAACACAAGCATCCCAGCTTTTAGCCATCATTTCCAGTGATATAGGCCGTGATAATTCCCAAAGCAAAGAACCGAAATTCGACTTCACTTTTCATCCATATAACTCTCATTTCTTCAACAGTATCTGCAGAGAAAATTGATAGACACCATATTTAATGTATGCATTTCCTTCTCCGAAAAAGTATATATAGCTGAGACTAAAGAATGATAGGTTTCTCACCCAAAGACAGAAGGCAATCTGTCAAGAACTATAGGAGAAGAATTAGGATAATTGGCAGGCACAAGCAATTCTAGAAGCAGGTCTGCAAAATACGAGAGAGAGAGAGAGAGAGAGAGAGAGAGAGAGAGAATATTTAGTAAGCGAATTTCGGTTATGAACTTTCAACACACAGCACTCAACAGCATCACAAATATGATTTTCGAAACAAAACCATTAGTCCCTGCAAAAATGAGTGCATTACCATTGGAGCATGCAGCAAATTGGAGTTCCAACTGCATTGAACTGAATTGTATGAGCATCTAATGACGGTTCCCTTGGCAAATACAGTAAGGGAAATATCTTCAGCGTTTACCAAATCCACCACTTTTTCAACAAGCTTTTTGTTTATTTCTCTGATTTCTTGTAGTAGCAGATCATTAGGCTGGAAAAATGAATCCTAAAGGACTTGGGGTTAATGAAAAAAGAGCAGAAATAAAAGTTTCGCAACACGGGAACTTCTATGATGAACATTCGCTGGATCAGTTCAGAGTGAAAGCTAAAGTTGGAACCCAGCGTACCTCTTTTCTGGGCATCTTTGCCCTAGATGTTTTATGAAATTCCACTTCAGATATCAGACAGCATGAACATTCAAGATAGCCAGTCTCTTCCCCACATCCATCCTGAAGAAGATCCCTCGGTCTCTTTTTTGTTACACAGCAACTGCTTTGCGCTCTGCTATAGAAGCACACAATGCTTTTTGCGACGTTGACTTAACCTGAAGCATGCGAGTGAAATCAAATGTAACAGGCTCATGGGGAATGTGCAAAAGTCTAATAACAAAACAGAGAAATCACATTAAGTGTTCATAAAATTTGCTACTGTAGAGAAATCTTGAGAGAATAATCAACACACTATTTCAACTAAGCACTTGTTGGATCTTCTCTAGAAAATGACAGCTCGTTGCCTCTGGGACAGGAATACTCACGTACAGAATATGGTTCAATAGATGCATCTGTAAATATATTACTCTTTTCAATGGATACTTGATGAATGAATATAGGACCCATCTCTTTATCCGTTGGTATAGAATTTGGAGTTGTAGAAGAATACACAGCACGTGGTGAGGCATTTGATATCATTGGTGTGCATCTTGAAAATTCGGATGACAACTCCTTGTGCTTGAACTGCATGGGACACTGTTGCGTGCTTTGAGGAGAGGGAACCCGATATGAAGTAGAATTCTGCAGTGATGTCACTGGAGAATGGTCAGACTGTTGGTGTATTGAGTGAGGTTTACTATGAGCCAGATGTAAAAGACCCTCTTGACCTGCTGGTATCAAATATTGAATCAAAGAAGATAGTATTGGAAAAGTTGAGCAAGTGGATGGCATAGGCCCTGTACATCCAGAAAGTTTTGATGACAAGTCAATTGGCTGAATTGGTATATAAGATTGATGAGGAAAGGCATCCCAGTAATGGGTAAAACTCAACTGTGGCAATGCTAAGGGAGAATGGTCTAAATTTTGTCCTGATTGCCACAAAATTCTTTGATTAAATGGTATATATTGTTCCTCAACAGGGTATGTCGCTGTCAGGATTGCATTTGACTGCATTGAGAAGAGTTCACCAAAAACGAAGGATTTGAGTTTGGCACCCCTGTTGAAGATCCTACTTGAAATTGACTCAGTAGCAGGGGTGCATCCACAGATGTATTATTATGGAATGGATCAGGTCAATTAAATAGAAGACAGTTTCCTCTTTGCTGAAGAGTTGGTGGTGTTCCTGAATGGCACTGCAGGGGAGTCAGATTCTTGGCCCTAACTTGCTCGACGTATTGGATGATTGCATTGATATATTGGCGAGCCTTCTCTTCACAACAATGCATAAGATCAGTTCTCCAGATACGTAGAAAGTGTATCATCTTTTCTGGGGAAGCTCTACATTTTTCAGCTCTTGATGCTAACTCTGTATTGCTGGTCTGCAGCCACAGATTCAGCAATCAATCTAGGATTAGCTAAAAGTTTAAAACAGAGGCGATGGAGGTTTAGAGAGTAGAGATTTAGTCAAAATAAGCAATGAAATAATCTTAAAGACGATACCTGAGAGGCTACTTCTGATCCTCTCCTGTATAATGTCATCACCTCTGGCAAATATGTGTTGTTAATCAACCGAATCTACAAGTCAAATTACAACCCCTGAAGACAAACTAGTACAAGTCAAAAACAGCAGAAATACAGAGGGCAGTGTCGTCTCTCAAGTACATAAAATCACCAGAAAACCAAGAAGATTCAAGACAAATGAATGTTCTTTATAACTTGATTTCAATGGTTAAAAAAAAAAAAAAAAAAAAACCTTATGCAAGCATGGATCAACCCAATCAGTGGAATTTGTTGACACACGGAGGGAATTTGATCTGTTAAAAATCTATATATGAACTACAAATCAGTTGTGAAGATTCATCACTAAATTTAAATAGATTCATATCTCCATCTCCTCAGAGAAGGTTCTGTTTATAATTACTAAAGAGACAAACAAGCAACTATAAAGAAACCTGACGCGTAGGAAACATGAACCACGGATAAAAGTCAAAGAAATTAGAAAAGATGCATGCATGGTAAAGATTCAGGCATAGAATAATTTCACTTGCTAATTTAAATGAAATAAAGAAAAATATTTTCTTTTTCTTTAGAAAAAGAAATATTTATGGAAAGTAACAAAAATTCAAATCTAGACAATCAAAAATTCAAGAAAAATTCAGCCAGAGCTGATGGAACACGGAACAGCATTTTTCTTGAAGCCAACTCCAATCTCAGTTGCTTTTCCATTTGCCTCCGCCATTGCCAAAGAATTTATTCAGAAACCCAAGATTTACTTTGATCTTAGAATACACTCTTAACCAAGAAAAAGCAAATAGTAGGAAACAAGTTAAAGATTCGAGTCAACTGGCAAAGAAAACAAATTCAAATTCGAACAAAAATTTGAATAATTAACGTGATTACATACGTATGTGTGGCTAGGCGTATTGGACGTCTAATATTAAATACGAACACTGGTAGGAATAGGATAGAGTCTGCCAATAAGAGACAAAGAAATTCAAACGGCTAAATTGCAGAGAAAGTCCAAGAATTATTGTTTATTTTTTATTTAGGCTTTTACAGATATTGAAATTTAGTCCTCGATCTTTCAGTTATCTTACATCCACAGTCCCACTGGTTCCTTTCAGATTGTGTTCAGAGATACACAATTTCAATTTGATTAAAACAGAAAGACAAGTAACCAAAAAAAAAAAGGTTTTTAGCTAAAACTTGACCGCAGAAATGGCACCCAAGAATGATCTAAAACATTTTCCGATTTGCTATAACATTCTATTTTTGAACCCTACAAAGTGAGATCATGAATTCCATGTTCTCCAGCAGGGGCATATTTCTAACTATACTTTATCCGACAGTGCTGAAATGAATTCATCAATGACGAAGGATCTGAATGAGGCAACCTAATGAAGATCCTACCTGAAATTCTCTTATACAGTAACCTCCTGCAACAACAGCTGGGTGCATCCAATGATGTATTTGCAGAACAAATCCGGTTGCTATGCAGCAATGTATTCGTGATTAGTTACTATGCAAGTGAGAATCAGTCTCCCAGTGAACTGGTTCAAAATTGACCTGTGGAATCATCCCATATATCTCCATTATTTGCTTATAAGAAATTCTTCACAGTAGCTATAAACCAGTAACTAAGTTCTTGAACTCAAGTGGCCCACCAGCTCCATCTTCTTCGGCTAATGTGCTAATCTCCAATCTCGAGATTCCAAGAAGACAATCTTGGACTGTAATAACACGAATGCATCTTTTCCATCACGGATTTAAAAACTGGCTAAGCTAGGTCTGGCATGGATCCCCATGCTCCTTTGCTTTGCTCATGGAAGTAGGTTCCTAAGCAGTATTCATCAAACTAGAAGCCCTTTGCTCATTTGTATCTATCCTCACATGGGCTAGCATTAGTAGATTGGGGACTGTTCATCTGATTAGCCCCCTAATATAGCAAGAACTGGAAATAATAGGACATCAATATCCCACCTTCAGTTGCAATTGCGTGAAATATTCAAATTGGGTATCCCTAGCTCTGGAAGCCTATATAGGAAGCTTCTGTTAAAGACAAATATCATATGAAGGGAATAAACTTGATTCGTAGGTTCTGTTAATATATATCTATATAGGAGAAGAATACTGGCTGAGGCTGGTGAAAAGATAGACAGGGAACCTAAAAGCAGTTTCATGCAAGAAAGTCCATCCACTCAAACTACAGAATCAATTCTAGGATTCTTGACATTACGTTGAACAGAAAATTGCCCATATTCATATATCTGTATTTTTTCCACTAAGCATAAAGCAAATTTCGGAAACCACAAACAAGCATAAATGGGAAACCAAAATAAATATATAAATAAAATGTCAAAATATGAAAGCCGAAACAAATTGTTCAGACATATTTTTTCTGCAAGCCATTACCTCAAGCTTAAAGATATAAGTTTCTATTTGAAGGTGAAGATCAGCTCCAAGCTTCCAATATGAAGTAATCCGCAATTACATGTTTAAGTCGTCTGTCAAATGTACTAGGATTGAATACCCTTTACCACTATCTGGATTCAGGAGTCTGAAATCGGAAGTTCCATTCACTCATAAAGCTGTTTCAGCTGCCATTTCATCCTTCTCCATGTGAACTTGCAGCAAAGACAGACAGTGATAAACTAATTCAGCTTGTGGGAATGTCTTGTCCTCCGCCAAGAAGGATTGAATTCTTCTGTTGATTTCAAGCCAGCTACAACCAGGGTTCTTTCTCAATCCCAAATCTTTCATTTTCAATCTCACCCGGCGTGCCGCATTCCATTTCTTGGAAGAAGCATACATCTTTTCCAAAACAATATACGTTGATGGATCATCTGGATCCTTCTCAATTAGGACTTTAGCAATTTCTTCCGCTAATCTCAGTTCTCCATGCAAATGGCATGAGAAAATAGGGTGCTCAATAAATCAACGTCCTCTCTGATATATTGATTTCCTTGTAGAATCTTATAAGCTTCATATAATCTCCCAGCACGTCCTAGAAGATCTATAAGACATGAGTACTCTGCAATTGTAGGTTGGATGCCATAAGTATTGACCATTAAATTAAAGTAATGTTGCCCCTTCCCAACTAATCCTGCATGACTGCAAGCAGAAACTACAGCAAGGAAGATATCCTATCTGGCTTTATATTAGATTTTAACATTTCCTCGAATAGTTTCAAAGCTTCAAATGCTTGCCCATGAGATCCATAAGCTATAATCATTGATGTCCATGATAATAAATCAATTGTAGATAACTTATTAAATACATCTCGAGCCTCATCTATAGCACCACATTTTGCATACATATCAAGAAGTGCCCCCATGACTATTTCGTTGGATTCTAGCTTACTTTCAACAATGCTTTTATCTATCTCTTTGCCCCTTGCCAAAGCAGCCAATTGCGAACAAGCAGCCAAGGCACTGGTGAATGTAATTGCATCAGGTTTTATACCTGCTGCCCTCATGTCGTCATATATGCCAAGAGATTCAATGTAACAACCAGCTGATATATAACCGGAAATCATTACATTCCAAGCAACTATGTTGTTTTTCGGCATCGTTCTAAAGATTCTCTCTGCTAGAACAACACTACCACACTTGAAGTACAACTCTACTAGTGAGCTGTCAGTGAAGATATCAGTTTCTATATTATTTCTTATAATAAAACCGTGAACAAATTTTCCATGACGCAGGTGGGCTGATATAGCACAAGCCACTAACAAGCTGGTTATTGTTGTTGAACTAGGCCTAACTTTCTCTTTATTCATCTGCACTAAAAGTTCAATGCATGAGACACTATCCCCCCTCCAACTATAACCTCCAATCATGGCATTCCAAGAAACCAAGCTCTTATTTCCTATTAGGTCAAACACCTCTTTAGCCCTCTCTAAGCAGCCACATTTTCCATACATATCCACAAGAGCAGCTCTGACAAAACCATCTAACAGAAGTCCACTCCTCTCCACTTCTTCATGGATTCTCCTCCCTTTTTCCAAATCCAAAAGTCTTGCACAGGATGAAATTGCTGTCGTGAAGGATATAGAATTAGGACTAAACCCCAAAGATTTCATCCTCTCAAAATAACCCAAAGCTTTCTCATACTGACCACTTTGATAATAACACGAAATCACGTTGTTCCAACTAGCCACGTCTTTTTCAGGCATTTCATCAAACAGCTTTACAGCTAATTCAAATCCTCCGGACTTAGCATACACACTTCTTAAAGAGCTAGCAACAACATCATCTAATAAAAACCCGGTTTTTATTAAATTGACATGAATCTTTTTCCCATATTCTACTCTCTTTAATCCACCACAAGCCTTCAACACACTTGGGTACGTATAACTGTCAGGTCTCAAATTTGGGACAAGCAAAAGATCTTCAAACAACTCAATAGCTTCACTGAACATAAAATTCTTTGTGTACGCTGAGATTAGGCCATTCCACAATGTGATGTCCAACGGGTTTTCAATATTTAGTAGAACCATCTCTGCCAGTTTATATTCCTGGCATGAAATATAATCGCTGACGAGGTGTTTACATACAGCAGTATCGTTTTGTAAGCCATTAGAAATTATCTTTTGGTGTATGGACTGGACTTGTTTGTACGATTTTGTACCAGCGCTTTTCTTAAGGAGAGAAAACAGCGTCATTGCGAATAATCAGGGGCGGAGCCACCTAGGAATAGTGGGGCACTGCCCCCACTGGGTTTCGGTAGCGGTCCGATGGGCGGCTGGTTCTACGGGCAAGAGAAAAGGCAAAATTTTGAAAAGAGACGTTACACCAGAAAATCCAGTTGGATGAAAATAGTTCACTTTCTCCGCTTCGTCTCACAAACATACTTTCAAACTCACCCCTCCCGTAAAAACGTACCAGTTTCCTTTTCTGTTTGTGTCAAATTATTGTCTATTTTTATTAATTAGTTTGTTAATTTTCTTATGTGTCCTATATAATAGAGTAATTTTAATTTTAAAGATACATGAAAAAGAGACATTAATAAGTGATATTCTTATGTGACACACATTTATTGAGTGATGATTACATGACTATTTTTTCATCATTCAATACACGTGTGCCACGTAAGAATGATACTTATTAATGTCTTTTTTTTTTGTCTCTTTAAAATTTTTGCATTTAATATGCATTAATATTAACAAGTAAAAACTAATAAAGTTGAATAACAAGAAGATTCATATTAGGAAAAATGTTCATGAATTCTACTTTTTAAAAAATATTAATTGTGTGTTGGGGAGCTGAGATTTATAGGCGGGGCTTTACAAAATGCCTGGTAATCACTAACCATGTCTCAAAAATCATAATATCCAGAAATAAAATAGAGGATCCCTACATTTTTCCTTTTTTTTTTTTTACACACAAAATGCCTGGTAATCACTAATCATGTCCCAAAAATCAAAATGCCTAGAATAAAATAGAGGATCCCTACATTTTTCCTTTTTGATTTTTTTTTTCTTTTTTTTTTTGAAGTAGGTTTGAAATTTACAATGCGGTCGAGTTTTAATTTAAAAACTCCACAAGACAAGACAATCCTACACGAAAACTTGAAAAGGAAGCCTCCTCCCGACAAAATTTACATAAGTCACATTGATCATTTTTTACCTCTCAATTTTTCAGTTCGACTCATTACTAAATAACGGTACGACCGGCGGTGGGGACGGGACATTAGTTGGCACCCTTACCGATCCCCCGAGTCTTATCAACTCTCGGAACTCCTCATCAGTGGTCTTGAGCATCGATGGCAAACTAACCTTAATTCCAGACTGTAAAACCTTCACATACCTCGGCTTTATCCTCTTCTCCAAACTAAATGCAAAATATTGTGGAAATTCCTTCAGTTCCTCCAATTCACCCTTCATCTCCTTCTGAAAATACTCAAGTTTAGGCTTGAAGTTTTTTGCTATACTAAAAGTGAACAATGCGGGACACCTCAAAACCATTCCAACAGCATCATCTTTCGAAAATCCTAAGGATACTAAATAATACAGCTTAGGAATCAACGTATTTTCCACGCTGGAAACTAACAAAATGGGATCCTGATAAGCCAATGCATACAAATTCTCGAAGCCTAACCTTTGAAGATAGAAGAGTGCTGGTTTAAGCTGGTCTCTTACACTGGAAATTAAAAGTCTCGGGCATTTGTTTATCACCTTTCTGAAATTCTGGTCAGGGACTCTTAGATCATAGGATAGGAAACTGAAAACTGGGATGAGATCAGTTTTAATGTCGGATGTCAGAATCTGAGGACACATACCAAATATTCTGCGCAAGTCCTTTTGGTGGATGCCTTTTGATTGAAGGAAGGTGATGATTTCGTGGATGGTATGCAACGAAGCAGTGTGGAGAGATGGGTTCTGCGAGAGTGCTCGACCAGAGTCGATGCCCATGATTTCGAGACACAGGATTTTCTCCTTGAAGTGAAGGGAGATTTTTGTACGGGTTGGTGTATAGAGCGGGTGTTTTTCCAGCAGTGTTTTGGGCTTAGGCGTTAAAAGAGTGGTTTGTGGTTTGGAACCTGACACGCCAGAGGATGGGTTTTGAGCACAAAAGCATGGTGAAGATTGAAATGGCCCCGCCCCGGTTGACATGGTGGCACCAGCACTACAGACTAGTGGCCGGAGGAGGAGGAGGAGGAGGAGATGGAGATGGAGATGGAATGTGAGTGAACAGTGTTCTTGCAGATCGTTCTATATTGGGTAATTGGCGCAAAATGACCATAATGTTTGAGTTTATTGTGTAAAAGGACCTTATCGTTTTTACTTTGGCAAATTAGACCTCAACCTATCACTATTCATACAGAAAATGACTTTATCCTTTTTGTCTTGGCAAATTAGACCCTAACCTATCACTATTCGTGCGGCAAAGGACCCTCCGTCTCTTTCGGTCAAAACTCTCATTAACTCGTGCATATTCTTCCACACCCAGTAGCTTGATAATGATATTTATATCTTTTAAAAACTACAATATGTTTTTTCACATCTTATAATATCATATCTAATTATTATTATTTATAATTATAATTATCATCTTTTGATATATTAAAACTCAGTACTGATTTACCATTAGATATTTAGTTGTATTAGGAAATAATATGACGTGTCAAATAGTACATATTTAACACATCACATAAACGTCTGGGGGAATATTTGAGGTTCATCTATGTTAATTTTTATAAATCATGGGGTTCAAATATAAAAATGATATGCTACCAGACGTTTATGTGATGTGTTATATATGTACTATTTGACATGTTATATCATCTCCTAATACGGCTAAAAATCTAACGGTAAATCAACACTGAGCTTTAATATATCAAAAGATGATAATGATAATAATAAATAGCAACAATAATAATTCAATATGCTATTATAAGAGGTGGAAAAAACATATTATAATTTTTAAAAGATATAAATATCATTATCAAACTACTGGATGTGGAAGAATATACACGAGTTAATGAGAGTTTTGACCGAAAGAGAAGGAGGGTCCTTTGCCGCATGAATAGTGATATGTTAGGATCTAATTTACCAAAACAAAAACTAAAAAGTCATTTTCCGCATAAAATAGTGATAGGTTCAGGTCTAATTTGTCAAAGTGAAAACAATAAAATCTTTTTACACAACAACCTCAAACGTTATGGTCCTTTTGCGCCAATTACCCTTCTATATTTCCTTTAGCCTTTTATCTGGTTCTTGTAAATGACACCTGGCAGTTTGGATTGAATTTATTGGTCAAACCAGGATTTCAATAGATTGGATGAGATTTTATTTTAAGCAGCCCGTCCCCACAAAAATTAAGTGCAGGACATGTCTACTCCACAAAACCCTTGTCCATAAACACTTATTAAAGAGCATGTTTAGTCCCTTTTATTGTATTAAAAGACAGAATTTAATGAAGAAGATATCAATATAACATCCACTGCCATTCATTCTTTTAAACAATCAAGAATAATGTTTGATACAAAGTTTCTTCTCAAGCAGTATTTAGAATTACAGTACAGAAGTCGAGAATAGTTACTGGTGAACTTCCCAAACCAACTGATATACATAAAACTTGATACAATACAAAGCCCAAGTGAATTTAGATTGAACAAAGCATAACAACTAATACTGTATAGAAAAGTGCACACAAAGATATCCTGAAAGAAAGGCCGAATTCAAGATTAGGTCCCTCCAGCACCTGCAAAATAAGGGAAGGACGGAATTAATGCTCCAGGTTGAAATGAATTCAACTTATTGTTGTTTCAAAGGCAAGGACAAAGAGAAACAACTTTAAACACAGGGGAAACTGAAGCTTTTTTGTAAACATCAGATCATTTATTTTCCGATTGTTATTGATCTTGAAACTGGGGATTATGGCTTAATTCTTTACAGTTCCCCAAGTATCTTTAACTTATAAGGCATTGCGTTAATCACATTGATAGAAGGAAATAATTCGACACTTCTATTGCAGCACCATATATGTAGTAGTACTACTCCAGAAACAGCCAACTTAAGTAATCAGATAAATCCAAAAATTGTAACAATACTCACAAGTTTTCATTTCGTCCTGCAACTCATCACCTGATTTCCAAACAATATCTTTCAACCCAGTCGAGAGGTTCTTGTAGAACTGTGAATTAGAAATAACAGAAGTTATCTAATCAATCTCTTTTGTTCATATAAAAATGGCGCTCGGCTGCTACACATAAAATCAAAGAATTAGCAGGGGCAGAACCCAGTTTTTCTTCTCCAGTTCTCCTTAATTTTCCCAGCATATGATTTATCTTCCCAGAACAGGAAGCTAGTTATTTCTGTTCTGTGGAGGCAAAAATTATACCTTGTGAAATTCTAAGGTATCACCTTTAGCCTTTCTGAGCTCAACCAAACGAACTTCAGGAGCCACCTCAAAAATCTGCAAAAAATAACAGTTAAAAGGCCCGCAGTGTCTAGATATTTTCTATCATATGATGAGTAGCAAAAGCACTTTATGCAAGCATGCCTCTGTTGCAATCGATAGATGACCCTTGCGTCCAATCTTCTCGGCCTGAAGTTTCAACTGAGAAGTATACCACAAAAAAGAATTCAGAAGCGGAAACCTTGTGGACAGTTTATAAAACTTTCAGAAGCAATTTTTGTTCATATATGTTAAAATATGCTGCAATCCATTTAAAAATAAGAGTCAGGCCGATCACTACCAGGAGTATTAGCATAAAGCATCACACATTCAAGAAAATATACAATACGTTAAAAAACTTAAAGCAAATAATATCTCTTAGAGTTTCATGGAAAACATTATGCATCAAGAGAGAAATCTGGCGAAATCATCAAAACATGCACTGCTTACTTTATAGTTGTTTTTCTTCACATCAAACCCCAAAGGCCCCGCAGCTTGCTCAATTTTTGAGATTATCTCATTTGCCGGACATTTGGATGCAAATCTGGTTTCTCTCTTAACAAGCCCCTATTACCAAAGAAGACATCAGGATTTTCCTTGGAAATCTTAACTTCAAGTTATATCATCAGTACGGGGCTGGATCATAAAAACCAACCATTTGCTTTTCAAAGATAAAACCAAGGTTTAGACCCTGCGACTTTGAGATAAGTTCAAAAGCATTCATTGTCACTGGGGTTGCTGGGGATATCGCCTGCCTTTCCGTGACAAGGTTAGGGGAATCCTGGATATAATGAGGGGTAAAAAAGGAGAGAAGTTAATCTACATTTCATTTTACACTAATTAAACAGGTTGCAAGATATGAAAAGCACATTGGAATGTTTGCTGGGAAAGATTACCAAGATACTAACAGTTGATGTGTCAAAAATAGAATTAACATCATCAAGATTAACATCCTCGTGATCAAAAACAGGTGGCTTATATCCTTTCTTGAACCAATCATTCTCAAGAACCTCAGCAATTGCGATCCGCTGTTTCACATTAAAATCCACATACAATTTCAAGAGCTGTACTTGGCAATAGAAAAAAAAATTCAAAATTACGCTTAAAAGTTGCTTTTGAAAAATAAGTTTTGTTAGTAAAAGATATGGCTTTGAGAATCATGTTAGAGCATCTCCAATAGATTCTTTAATTGTAAGATGCTCTCTATTTTAGAGAGTCAAACCTTAAAATGAAGCTCCAATTGACTCTTTTATTTTAACTTTTTAAGAGAGTGATTTTAGCTACAAGTTCTAGTTTCCACTTTGTAGTTTAATCAAATCATAAATATTGATAAAAAACGACAGAATACAATTAACTGTTTTTAAGGAAAAATAAAAAGCTTCTTGGAGTGTGTTAAAATTTACTGTTTAACTTTAAAAATGCTGTCTATAGTGTGGAAAATACTCTTAAAAGTAAAGAGGCTGTAAGAGATGCTCTAACACAAAATTAAGTTTGACATATTTTTTCATATGGTCAAACATGCTCTAGATAGGCTGCAAGACTCTACATCTCTTTCACCAAAAGTAAATAAATATGAAGGTTTATGAACCTCTTTTGCTTTCTTCTCATTTCTTTTGGGGTTATATAAACAAAAATGCAAAGAGATGATAAGCTCGAATGAAATCAACATACCGTTGATGGATTGGGATCGAGAATTCTTTTGATCAGTTTCTTTGCGCTAGTGGAGAACCAAGGAGGGAAAGAAAATTCAGCCTTAAATATCTGCAATCAGGTTAAATCAAGGCTAGTTTAGGTGCAAGAGCAAAAAAGAAAGAAAGAAAGAAACAAAGTAAATAAGTAAACATTAGTTCCTTAATAAAGGATGTGAATGAAGAATCAAACTAGAAAAATAAATAAATAAATAAAAGCAACTTAGATTTTGAAGCCTCTCTTCTTTCAGTCCATTCACATTTCTACTGCAACAAGCAGAGAATGAACATACATGTTTCTTCAAGTAACTGTCACAGTTTTATTTGGTTTGAACCGCTATAACTTGCATTTTAATTGTCAGTTACACATCCTCAAACTTTACCTTCAACATCGAATATCATGCAGAAGTTAATTTGCAAAAAAACTGTAGTGCAGAGAAAGAGAGGAGGGGAGGTGAATGTAGGAAAATTAACAAGACATAGAAAGGACCCTTTTGTATAATTCCGCAAGGTTTGATTCTTCAAAAGGCAAATATCCTGACAAGAGGACAAAAAGGATAACCCCACATGACCACAGATCTGCCTTAGCTCCATCATAACCTTTATTGTTGATCACCTGGACAATTACCAGAAACCCAGAAAGAGTGAGCATGAATAAAATTGTTCATTTAAAGTTTAAAAAAGGAGTTACATAAGTGTGCGTACCTCAGGAGCAACATAATTCGGGGTTCCACAGGTAGTGTGAAGCAGCCCATCTTCCTATAAAGCAGATTGAAAGATTAAGCTATATAATACCATGCATCCAGCATCTTATATTAAGTTAATTTACACCACGTAAACAGATATTGGATTATGATCTAGGAAAAGGTGCATAAGATTATTCCATGGGAGCGAATGCATTTTATATTTTTGGAGATATTTAATTCTGAGTGGCAGATATATCTTTTACATTTTCTAGTTTCATTCCAGTAAAGGATTCTTCTAACAGAAAGGACCTTTTGATCAATCCACACAATGTCTTACTTCAGTAATGTAAACCAACCACTCATCTTAGAATCAATGGGGAAATTTACTTCTTTAGAATACCCCAAAAGATAAATTGACCGTGCTTCTAGAAAACTAAAGTAGCAGCAAAACTCTCTGAAAGAAATGAAAACAGCAGGTTATGACAATGAAGAAATGACAAATCCCACATGTTCCGTCTTGATTCACACGGGATTCTCTCCCTATATTTTCTATTCTGTGATGTAATTGGGTGGGACCTTTAGAGTAACTCTTATAGGGCTTCCATAAAAATGCAAAAATACTCCTTAGTGCACAAAAAATACTGGTGCATGGAGCAAAAAAATGACATGTTTATTGTGCTATACAATGAAACAAGACACTAACCCGAACTTGCTGAGGTAAAGCACTCAACCCGAAATCTGAAACTTTAAGAACTCCATTGGAGTCCAACAATAGATTTTCTGGCTACAAGTCATGAGAACAAATGAAATTACAACCGATCTTTCACCTTAAAAATTCATCAATTTCGAGTTTCAGAGTGAAAAATTAAGCGGCCAAGTTAAGAAAATGACATCCTCACCTTCAGATCCCTGTGGTAAACACCTCTGCTATGACAGTAATCTACTGCATTGATGAGCTGCTGAAAGTATTTTCTTGCTTCATCTTCTTTCAGCCTGCCTTTAGAAGCCTGGCCTCAGGATAATGGACACCAAGTTAACATATAATGAGATTGTCATACTAGAGTTATAATGCAAAAGTGTATTATAAGCTTACAATCTTATCGAAGAGTTCACCGCCAGTAACAAACTCCATAACGATATATATCTTCGATTTGCTGGCCATAACCTATATTACGACATATTTTATCACTCAACAAACTGTCGAACTTGACAGTAAATTACAAGAAATGCATACAAAACCCATGTCACCAGGGTTCAGAAAATAATTGCCTAATAGGTCCTGTAGAAGTCTGCTAAATAATTTAAATACCAACCTCGTACATGCGTATGACATTTGGGTGTCAGATTAATTTCATGGTCGAGATTTCGCGCTTGATCTGCATGTGAAAACACAATTGTCAGAATTAGAAATATCTATATGCCAAATGTGCGGAAAAAGAATGAAATATTAGTACACAAAAACCAGGCCACACTATAAAGTGCCAAAACATGATTCATACATTATGGTCAACTAGTAATCAAGACAATTTATCAGATGTACGAAATAGAGATAATATCATTAAAACAATCAACACCTGAACAAAAAGGCAAGCGGGAAAAAAAGTCAACCCAAAATTCATCAGTCCATAAACACAATCAAGTGCAAAACATAAACATCAATTAAGTAAACCCCATTAGCACAAAGCTAAGATACAAGAAAAATAATTGATTCAAGTAATTTACAGTACATAAAGAGAAGAAACCAAATACAACAGTACCTGGCCAATCATCTTGTTTTTGAGAACCTTCTCCTTATCAAGAATCTTGATGGCAACAGGCTCCCCTGTCTGCACATTCCTTGCAAACTTCACTTTAGCAAAAGACCCTTCGCCCAGCGTCCGCCCCAATTCATACCTCCCTACTCGTGTCCTCCCACTTCCGCCACCGCTGCCACCGGTTGATCTCGATGCCATCACCACACAGAAGCAGTGTATCTCTCTACGTATTTGTCTGTCTCTATGAAAGTATTGATTCAAGCAACAAATACTAGTCTGGTTGACCAGCCAAATTTCCAATACAAATCCCATCCATTTCTTCTTGTTTCTCTTCCCTCTGTCTTGATGAAAAAATGTTTCTTTCTGATTATTTTCTTGTTTACTAGATTCTAAAGTCTCTTCTTTTTGCAAGGCTGCCAGACCTGTGACTTCGCAACATTCATCTCTCGTGTTTCTTTTTCTTTTTCTTTCTTTTTTTTTTAATAGTTGTCACTGAGATTTATGCAACGTAAGAAAATCAGATCAAGCAGTTTCGAAGATTGGGAACCCCACTACCAGAGAGAAAAACCCGGAAAAACTTTCTGAAACAGCCATAAGAAACAAAAAAGCTTTAGGGAAAAACTAGAGGGTCTTTCAAGTTTCAAAAGTATGGGATTCTTTATCAATGATTTTACATACTTTAATCTGGTGGGATTAATTTGTTGGGATTCAAGATTAGCGAAAGAAACAGATTGGCGAAACGAAGAGAGGACTGCAGTATCTAAACGATAATCTGACGGGATTCTTTGATAATTAAGGTTTCGATACAATACGAGGGTCGAGCTCGAGGGATCCAAGTCTGGAGTTAATAATATGACGAGTGGCCTCGTGGATGGGGTTTGGGTGACGTAGGGTGTAAAAGTACCTTGTGGAAGCCGTGTTTGATTTTTGATAATTTTAATACGCACCGTGGCATAAAGATAAAGTCATATATATCCTTATTATATATAAATATAATTAACGCCCATCTTCAATTAGCTAAATTGAGAGGATAATTTCATCGCCCAAAAGTCCAAAACGGTTGGATATGCTGCCGTTTACATAAAGCCCCATTACATTTCATCTTTTTACATTTTCTTTTAGTTTATTTTTCCTTTCTTTTTGATGAAATAGCATTATTTTGCTATCAAAATATATTGAATGTGGGTCTTAAATTAAAGGCTTCGATGTGAACTTTAATACGAGTTTACAATTAAAAGCTAACAATGAGCATACCACTAAAAAAAATAATCAAAACTTTAAATGTAGACTTTCAACTTTTTTCTTTGTACTGTTACATCATAATACTTTTTAAAATTTATTCAATTAAGTCCCAAACAATATCTAAAAATTTTTAAATCTAATTTAATTTGGCCGCCAAGATTGTTTAGTTATGATCTACCGTCAAACATAAGCATCTAGACATATAGCGGTGGATCATTTTCACTAGTTTGTTATCAATTAAAATTAAATATAGATAACTCAACTTTCTAAATAATTGCTAAGAGCTTAAAACTCATGTGGTTTGAGAGCATCCATACGAGTTTTTTGCACCCTTAATTAAGAGTTCAATTATTTTCCTCTATAATCCCTTTTGTAATCACAACAGAACTTCCTAAATATTTTATCTCTTTTAAATCCTATAAATAAATACGGAGAATATGAATTACAAACTTTAGTTAACTTCACTTAAATTTTGCAAAAGATAAATATATAATATAATTGGCCGTAGAATCAAATTGTTGTAATGAAACACAAAAGTAAGATAATATACAAAATTTTATTTTACTTACAAGCAGACGTGTCATTATACATGCATACAAGCAAAATAAAATTTGTGGATAATTTAAGGCCAAACTAACAAATTGTATACATGATGTATCTTTTCTTCCTCTCCTTTTGTTTTGGTTGGAGCATATTAGTCAATAACCATTTTTTCAAAACATATATATATATATATATATAGATTATGTGGTAGACTATAGAGGGAAATGTCAGAAGGAAGACCAGATATTGATATCTACTAAACCAAACTATGTCATATTATTGATTCTATAAAAGAGAAATCAACACTGGTTATAGAAAATTTTCAAATATATTAATTCAACTCTCGTATAAAATATAATATTAATAAAATTCGATAAGTTACATGCAATTCCATGCAACGCATGGTCAAACTAGTATTCTAGTGTACCATTTATTTACTATAGTTGTCCCACATAGAGCGTCTAATTTTTATTTTTCATTCATCTCAAAATATTTTTTGACTAGCATCTGTCTCAAAAGATAAGCCGCTCGCCTATTAAAAAAGTAATAGAAGTATTAGTTTTCTTTTATACCTCTATTTAATGCGAATTGTAATTTATAAAATAAAATATTATATAATTAAAACGGAAATATTTAATAAATGAGATAGCATATTAGGGACGTGATATTAAATTTTACCTTTCTAACACTGTTAATTGCATTTTTTATATTTGGCAAAATTAGAATTGGACTGTAATATTAAATATTCTACTTTAAATTTTGTTGAATACAATACACAAATACAGGGATAGAAAAAGAAAACTAATATTCCAACTACATTTTAAAACGATAATGGCTTATTAATTAAAATACCTCTATTTAATGTGAATTGTAATCCATAAAATAAAATATTATATTATTTAAAACGGAAATATTTAATAAACGAGACAGGATATTAGAGACGTGATACTAAATTTTACCTTTCTAACATTGTTAATTGTATTTTTAATATTTGTCAAAATTAGAACTGGACTGTAATATTAAATATTCTACTTTAAATTTTGTTGAATACAATATGCAAATATAGGGATAGGGAAAAAAACTAATATTCCAACTACATTTTAAAACGATAGTGGCTTATTAATTTGAATAATAATTTTTTTATACATATATTTAATGTGTATTGAAATCAATTAAATAAAATAAAAGAACGTTATTTAATTAAAGTTGAATATTTAATAAATGAAAGAGTATATTAGGGAAATGATATTAAATTTTACTTTTCCAATACTATTAATTGCAGTTTTTCCTAATATTTGTGCAAATTAGAGTTGGACTATCTTTGTGGGATGTATTTAGTATTAAATATTCTAATTTTTTTGTTGATTCTAATAAACAAATATTGGGGGTATAAAGGAAAACTAATATTCCAACTACATTTAAAAAAAGACAGTCGCTTATTAATTGGAATTTTAGTTGGAATATTAATGTTCTTTTATACTCATATTTAATGTACATAGTAATCAATGAAATAAAATAGTACTATATTATTTAAAGTGGAAATTGAATAATATATTAGGGTAACGATATTAAATTTTACATTTCTAAAACTATTAATTGTGTTTTTCTTAATATTTGTGAAAATCAGAATTGGATTGTTTTTGTGTTATGGATGTAGTGTTAAATATTGGGGAAATTACATGTTAAATATTGGGGAAATTACATGAGTTACTATGCACATTTAGTTTTTTCCATTTTTACTGTGTTGTTTTTTCCTAAAAATATTGTCTCTACTTTGTTGTTATGTTATTCTGTTTTTTTTTTCATTTTATATTATTTTTACTCCCCCACCCACCGACCCCTTACTATCCGAAACCGGAAATGTTTTTTTAATTTTTTTAGCATTTTTCTTTCTCCCTCATTTTTTTTAAATTTTTTCTTCTTCCTTTTCGTTTTTTCCAAAGATATTGTCGGAATCTTCTTCTTTTTTTTTCATTTTTGTTTTTGTTTTTTCTTTTTTTTTTCATTTCTTTTTTCCTGCAACAATTTTTTGGCAAATTTTCTTATAAGCAATATTTTCATGCTCAATGGTTCACCAAGTTATGTTATCTACGTAACAAATTATGTGTAACATCCTGCAAAATTTTAAAGCAAGTGTATCGTTATTCTGATAATGATTAAATAATTGCTTGAATTGTATTATAAGATTTCAAGCTCGTTACCCAATTGAACATTTAAAATTAGAATATGACAACGGGATCATATTGAAATGCATCAATGGTAAAGTTACAAAATTATCACTCAACTGAATGCCAAGAATTGGAATGTGACAATGTAATCGTAAAGAATTGCAAAGTTGTAAGTTGTCTTTCAATTGAATGAGGAAAATTGAAATACTACAATGATCAAATAATCGTTTGAAATGTTACAAGAATTCTTGAATTGTATTAGAAAATTAAAAGATTGTTACTCAATTGACGATAGAGAAAGAAATTGGTCTTTAATGGACATAAACTAAAGTATAGTGACTTAATTGAAAGATAATGCAAAGGAGAAGGACTTCTCACACAATTCTCTGCCAAGTATACGGTATCTGTTGCACTACATGTCACAATTTGATTGGCGGAACTCAAAAGTTCATTAAAAATAACTAAATCTAGCTATTATATATAGGTCAAAAGGTCCTCAATCTTCCCTCAACACCCAACCACTCCATCCTCTCTCCCGAAGCTCCCAAAATCGTCCATGCCTATTGTAGGCCGGAAAACTATCCCAAAAACTCATCAAAATACATATTTGTCCCTAGAAAAATGCACCTTACCGTATATAGAAAGATTGTAACATAAAGAATAGCTCTAAATGAGGAATTTCCAAGTTTTAATAACACTTTTCTACCTGAGGAATATTTGAGTAATCTTTGAGGTAAGTAACTATCACTTTGATTTCCTTTTAACATTGATGATGTTTTGAAATGTTAAGTATGTATTTGATTAAAGCAATGAATATGGATTCCGATGCATTGAAAAGAAAGATTGATATATTGCATTTTGAATTACTAGTTGCTCTACCCATTCTGTATATGTTCTGCTCTACTCTGTTGCCACACTAGGAGTCATCTAATGATACCGAGATAGGTGACAATTAGTGTAGCATCTGCTCTATATCTATACTCATATGTTTGGAATTCCGGTAGTGGTCAACTGGGATTCAAATGTGGAGATCGGAACTTAATTGTACATGACCATGATTGAATTGATATGATTCTTACGCGCACCAACGGTAGTAGTTTAACTAGTAATATGGCCTATCTATGCATTGAAAAGTTTTGTACATAGAATGACTTTCTGGAAAATAAATCTTTCAAAAAAAAGGTAAATCAAAGAGTTTGTTACTCACTGAGTACTTTGTACTCATTCCCTTCCTTACTACATTTTTGTAGATGATTGAAGCTATAACATTTGGAAAGTAAGACAAGCTAGGAGTCGGATCGTGCTCACCTCTATAGTATATATGTTTTTACATCATATAACCTATAGAAGAAAATGAAGATATAATTTTTATATTGATTTGAATTCTACTTTTCACTGTAAAAGTTTTCTAGTGACTTGGCATGTTTTAGTAATCAATAAAATATATTTATTAATGCAACTTCTTGTGTGTTTTTTTTTTATATTTTTTTGAAAAACCTAGCTTTAATGTTTTCTTAAAAGTTTAACAATTTGTTAGCTTATATAATTAGCTTTATATGTTAAATTCTGTAAGATAAGGTCAATTGGATTGTTTTGTACGTCCCATCCCCGCAGTGAAAATTTAAGTTCTTCTACAGAATTTGTAAATTAATATAAGATATTCGAGAATATTGTAAAATTAGCAGGGGCGTGACAAGAAGGTCGTATAGTATCTTTTCATCTAATTTTCTTTTTCATTGAAGTTTTTCAAAGTTGGTTTTCTTTGAGGATTTACTCCTATATTTTAAGTCCACAATTCACACTTTCAAATTAGTGTTCCAAAGTAAGGTAAATCCATATAATCAAATACCAAAAACTTTAATTTCATCTATATTGTAACTAATAATCTTACTTTAAGGAACTATACAAATATACCTATGCTAGATTATGCTTTGGAATCAAAATAATTACATGAAAATGACACAAAGGAACAAAAAATATGAAATTTGGCCTTTTCAGGATAGCCTATGGTGGACCGCGGAATGCATTCCGCGGCCTACATGGCCTACACACGAGTAGCAGAATTTTTTTTTTCAAAAATCCGATTTCCTCTATGCAGCCGCATGGTATAAGTCCATACACCCGCATGGTATTAAAAACAGCATTTTCTGAAAATGTGCACTGAGGTCCCTGAACTTCCTATTTTCATGCAAATCAGTCGAAAACAATTATTTTACGACTTTTGAACCTTGAGATCGACTTTTTACACCAAATTGACCCCATTTTGTAGAAAGATTTATTTTAACTATATATTACCCTAAGTCAAATGTAGTCTTTAATAATTTTTCTTTAGATTTGATATAATAAATTCTTTGACATTTTAAGTCATTGAGTATATAACGGGACCCAACAATGTGTAAAATACATTTTGATATATTTTTATATGATTAATAAAAATTTTCAATTTTGATCAATTTATTGAAGCATAATTTTGAGAAAAAATTTAATAATTAATATAAATTTATATATATAATGTTGTGACTTTGTTAAACCCTAAATATAGTTGTTTTTTTATTTAAATTAAAAGAGCCATGATTAACTATTTTAAATAAAAAACTATGTTTTAATATCTCAAAATTGATTTATGAATTGAATTGTTAAGTTATATATATAATTTTTAAGTTCTTAATTTCATAATAAAGCTTATACATACTTAAGCTATGATTTTATACATGTCGTTATTAATTGATTAAATTTCTCATTTTGATAAATTTGGAAATTTATTGGTACTATGTGGTTGTAAATGACCAACATAGCCGACTAAGGGATAAATTGTTAAATAGTCTACAGTGCTAAATTTTAACCCAACCTTCTAAATTCGTGATCAGGCATAGAAACATGTCTCAGAGATCGGAAAGCACCGATCAGACTGTAAAACGATTGACTCAGCTTGTGAACCAACAATCCCGTCAAATTGATCAATTACCCCAACAAAATGTCTTCAAATTCTGATAAAATGTCTCGACTAGTCATCCAATTATAAGATTTATTCATCGATTACTTATAGTTGAAAACCAATTATTATTCCTAAGATGCCACTATTAACGTCGAGAAGTA